>CM038215.1:302197603-302340557 GCA_021442155.1 Cymbidium sinense
AATTATCTTTAAAACTTATAAATCAAAGATTATAAATGAGGTGATGCTAGTTATAAATATTTATAGGCTTGCATGTGTGTGGAGAAAAATTTTACACAGATATAGAGTCGCCTTCAAATCTGTGATGAAAGGAGAGGCAAAATTATATATATGGAAATTCGTCTTGGTAAGACGCAATGTAGATCTGCAGATGTACTTATTCACGTGATCAAATACGTCATCAAGGAAATAGTGTACTATCTCGAATAGGGCTATCAAAAGCTCGTCGCGAACAACTCGTGTTTCGGCCAGAGATGTAGCTTCGTGGTTCGCTCATTAACTAAACGGCCAAACAAACAAAAAAATTCAAGCTCGATATAAACAAGAATACGAACAATCATTTGTTCGACGCGTGTTCGCCGATTTAAGCTCGAAATAAAAAAATTATATTATATTATATTATATTATTATTATTATTTATTACTATTATTATTCTTATTATTATTATTATTATTTTATTACTATTATTTTTATTTATTTATTTATTATTATTATATTACTATTATTTTTATTTATTTATTATTATTTATTACTATTATTATCATCATCATCATCATTTTACATATCATAAATGTAGTATAGTGGTTAAAACTTTTGTTAAAAGATAGCGTTGAATCCTCTCATTATTATTATTATTATTATTATTATTATTATTATTATTATTATTATTATTATTATTATTATTATTATTATTATTATTATCACATTTACATATCACAAATGTAAGCATAGCTTAACTTTTATTATGCAAAAGATTCTCCGAGGTTCGAATCCTCCATCTCAAAAAAAGCCCTGTTCATGAACAGTTCGTGCAAGCGTTCTGCTTAGTTAAACGAGCAACACTAACGAAATTTCAAGCTCGATATAAACGAAATAACACCTAACAAAATAAAACGAACACCTAACAAGAGTTGTTCAGCTCCTCGTTACACCCCTAATCTCGAAAGATAGTCACTATCCTTTAATAGAACCAATACCTCAATAAAGACTCAAATGGGTGCATATGCAGAGATTCTTCCCATACTTTACATGAAAAGTAAAGCGAGTTTATATTTTAAACCGGGTTCATTAAGTTCTTATAGAGCAAGCTAGTTAATCATTTTAAGGGACATGATCCCTTAGAAAATTCGATTAGGTAAATGATCATTATCTAAATATTTCAATAGGAAGGACTATCAATCGATTGGTTTGTATTGAAGATCAAATGAGATTGATCAAAAGAGTTATTATTATCAAGCCAAAATGAGAATAAGTAGAGATGCTCACGATGCTGGGAAACCTAGCGCATCTCAAACTATCCTAAAATTGGGCTTTACATTTTGGAAATTGATTTAGTTTATTTGAGTTGTATTTTTCATTAGAAATTTAGGACTTAAGATTCCTTAACACAAGATTAAGGGAATGCCTAAGAGGTGAGAATTATGCTTATATAAAGGGAAAAGCAAACCTCAACCTAAATTTAGGGAGTTTTGGAAGCACAACCTAAATCTAAGGCAAAAAAAATGGGTAATTGGTTTGTCTCCACAAGAGAGATAAACCACCGACAATTGGACTTAACCGCCTCTGTACCAACTAACTCCTCCTACGATTTTAAATATGTAGGCAAGTCTTTATGCTTATGCAAGATAGATATTTTTTATTTAGAAAGAGACTAAGTCCTTAAACTCACTCCCTAAAGAGACTAGATCATGTAAAGGGACATGCTTCAAATGACCTAAATCTAATGCATTTCAAATTTCATTTTTTCATTTTGGACAATCATTTTGACTCGGCTAATAGATTTTTATGACTAATGCATGAGAAAGAAGATTGGCCAAAAAAGCAGAAGGAGGTGAGTTTCCACCACTCTCAAAGGTCAAGCTTCAAAGGTGGAAGCCCTCCAATCAAGAGTGAAATAAGATGCATTTGTGCATGATATTATAAAGAAATGCTCATCCGTAAGGGTTGCTAATTTTTTTATCTTGATTTTAATCCTAAGCTTTAGGTGAGGTTATGAGTTATTTAATTTTAATTTGAATTGTTAAGTTGGGTAAAAGATTTATTTTTTCTAAAGAGCCTAATCCACATCCAGCCATACATAAAGCAAGAAACTAGGAAAATCATGCCATTTAATGCAAAGTTAAACAATCATCAATCAATTTATAAAACTAATCACAAAAGAATAAATCTTCATTGGTCGGGCACCATCGACAAATACAAAAAATATCAAATGTAGAAGCTCTACCCTTATACAACCCAGATTACAAATGAATTGAATTATAATTTAAGCAAAAGGAATTCATTATTATGGGGGTCTTTAAGCTTTGTTCTTCTTTCTTCTTTCTTCTTTTCTTTTCTTCTTTAGATCTTCCTTTGAATGATTGAATGGTAGATGCTCCAAGGCTTCATATGGTGCATAAGATGGAATCTTATGACCAATGCTCATCCTAATCCCCCCATAACAAGTCATTCCAACATCCTAAATATACAAGCTTTTACATGAAAAGGAAAAGAATCTAACTAACACCTACAAAGGGTTAGTCAAATCACACCACACAAAATCCCAAGCATGTATATTGGACTTATCACCACACATGGGTGACTAAGTCCACCGCCTATGGATTATGCTAAGGGTATAAGCACCTAAGCAAGAAGCATTTATATTTTTATTTATGATTCCCCTTTAGCATAATCTCACTAAAAGAATGTTAGACTAAGCACGTCCTACCATTCATTCTACGAGCATACACCATAACATCTAGTCTAAAATATTCATCACAAAATAAAACATAACATCAAACCATGCACTGACCTAACCTAAAGCTAGTAGTGGTGGCTTAGGCTAATGTGGGTGCTTTGAAAATTTGTGTGGTATGCTTAGCTATTGTTTTAGGTTTGGATTTTCTAATTGTGAAGAACATGTTCAACTTAGAGGAGAGTTTCATTTAAGTTGTTTAAGTATTTTGGGTTATTTTTATTTCATGTTTTAATTTGGTTTAAGTGAAACCTACAATTAATTACTAAGTTATGAAGAGAGGGAAAGAGAAGAGAACTTCTCTTCCTTCCCTAATCCTTAAGTAATTTCTAAGGTAAGTTCACATTTTAATTTTATTTAGGTGAATATTTTTTGATTACATCTTTAATTAATCCTAAGTTTAGATCAACTCTAAACAAACCTATTCAAAAGAAAGGCATTTTAAGATTAAGAAAATGAATCAAAATTCACATAACATACATTACTTCAATTCTTTTCCCAACATATATAACATGCATATGGACCCTAAGCATATTTATATATGCAAATGAGAATAGTTAACACACTTTATGATGCATGCTAAGTAATCCATTTAAGAAAATTTAGAAGATTTATATGCATGATTTTTCTTAAGTAGAAAAGATTTTTCTTATCCAAAATTTCACATACATACATAAAAGTAAGAAAGGCATAAGTGAGTACAAATACCATTGTTAACCAGAGGTGTAAGGTACAAGACCTACTTACTACTTAAAGCCTCGCAACTCTGGGTCCAGACTAATATACCACTTTCCTTAAGTACACATATAAAAGAAAAAATGAAGAAGGAATATGCAAAAGTTGTTTAATGGTTTTATTTTTATTTATGCAATTTATTCATGCAAGTGTAAGCAATCCTTAAGTGAGAGTATAGGATGAATAAGAATTAAGTGTTGGGTTCTTTTCAAATGAACCCTACATCTTACCAACCCTATATTCAAAACTATGCTAACATAAGAAAGGAAATACTATAACACATGACTTTATAATCCATCACATGCAAACTTATAATTAATATAAGAATACAGATTTGATGTTTCATTTATATGTTTTGAAAATATTTTTGGATTTAGTAGTGATAATATACCCATATTTTATTTTAGCCAACACATGCACATTTGACATAAAGTAAAAAATTTCATTTTAAAATTTTTGAAATATGAAAATATGAATGCATGAATCATATGGCATACAATTTAGCATGTTGGGAAAGATGTAAAGTAATGAAAGCATATAAACAAACTCACTTTACTTAAATCCTAAAGACATTCTTAAAGAATAAGAAAACATAGAATAAATCAAAGTGAATTTCAAAATGAATTTTATTTGTTTGAAGTTTGATTTAATTTTGAAAAAGTGAGATGAGTTTTGTTCCTAACCCATTCTCCATATGTTTTGTATTTTTTGTTTAATTTTCAAATAATTAAATCAATTTTAAGCATTGATGCATTAAGTAGATTAATTAACCCTTACCTATACCACTTTAGAAAAATTAACTAAGTAATTATGAGCCAATGAGATGACATAAAAACCATAGGTTTAAATTTGTAATGCACCTAGTAATGAAAAGGCCTAATGCAATTTGGCTCATAATTAAAAGTTAATTAAGCTAAGGGGTTTAGCTTAAGTACTTTTAAAACACCCTTTCACACTTATGAAAGGGGTTTTAATTTCTTAATTAGACTTATTAAACACCTAAGCATCTAAGGTAGATTAATTAAGTTCTAAAGATTTTTAGAATTTTTAAAAATTGTTTAAAGGGATAATTAATGAATTAACCCTTAATTAAGAAGGATTAAGGAAAGAAAAGGGGGTTTAGGGAATAGCTTGGAACCCAAAATTATTTCATAAAACCTCTACAGGATCTAACCTTAATCCAACTTGATCATGGGAAAATCACTAATTACACCTAATTACCCTTAATTACATGAAGGGGTAATTAGGGAATGAGCAATTTCCAATGAAGCTCAATAAATCTCAAGAAAATTAGGGGAGGAGGTCATCCCTAAATGAACCCTAGAAATTTGAGATCAATTGGTGGCTTAATTGTAATACTATAATTTCCAAAGAAACCAAAAAAAGGGAAATCAAAAGAAAATATTTTAAAATATTCTAGATAAATTATCTATCCATAACATTTTTTATATATTTTTGATTTTTATTGAAGGAGTGATTTTTTTGAAGTTCTCTATTTATGAATTAATAATTTTCTTAATCCACTAACCTATGGCTACGCGATGGTGGGTCGCGCTTTACACGCGCCGTGAGCCTTTACTTATCCGTCAAATCGGGAGACGGAGCATGCTTTTATCCGATAAGATCGATCAAGGATACAGATGGTGAGGATACACTCAGCTTAAAATAGTATTTATAAATCTCTCTCACCTCCATCCAAAAATGGAGATGATCAGAAGCTTGGGAGGAATGAGATCCATTCCACCGAGCTCATGAGCTCGATTGAGCTTGATTAGCAAACTTACCACACCTTCATCATGCAAACAACCAACAAACTAAATGGCTAAGATTTTATGAGATAAGTTCACTTCCAAAGGACCATAAAGCTCAAAATCATAACCTCGGGAGGTGATGCCCCTTGGAGGAGCTTCTGCTTAAGACAAAGCTGTTTGAGCACTTGAGGTTGAGTGAGCTCATGGACCAACTCCTCTTCCCTTTATGATGATTGATTGAACTCCCTTGCCTAGAACTTAGAATTTGGCAGCTCACTTAGCTCCCAGATCAAGTGTGCAAGAGGAATAAGGAGAGATTCAAGTGAGAAATCACTTGAGCTCCCCATTTTGCATGAAAAATGAAGAATAAATCAATTCCTCAGGTGAGGCTCGATTTAAAGCTTCACCCAATCGAGTGAAAAATTTTTGATTAGGGGAGTATATCTCCCTATGAAATCGACCCAAAGCTTGCCATTTTGATCCAATTGACACCATAGGATGGGTTGTAGTGGGATCAATGCATGGTCGGGTGAGAGTAACCCCCATGTGCATCCAATTGAGCTTTGGGGAGTTTGAAATTTCAATTTCATGGATGGGTCGTTTGGTCCATGGGCCAAATGGGTTGACCCAAACCCATTGGTGGTGCACCACTTAGGTCCCTTGAGCTTTTAGAAGCCTGATCAGTTGTGATGAGTGTATGACCAAAATACCCATGGTTAGCCAAAATTTGTTCTATGGCCTAGGGAATGGTCATTTTGCTATTTTTCAATTTGTATGTTTGGTATGTTGAGAAAATAGGCCAAGTTTCAATGATTTGGAATCCATTTGATAGGGGCTCATGTTGACCCATTTAGGTCAAAATGGTCAACTTGGGTCAAGTTGACCAATAGGTCAAATTGGGTCAAACCAAGGTTGGGTCAAGTTCATATGACCATTTGAAATATTTTTTGCCTTTGGTTTGGTTCAATTTGGTAGATTTGGTTTTGGCTCATATGACTCATTTAGGTCAAATGGGTCAAGTTGACCATTTGACCCATTTGACCTATTTGGGTAAGTCAAAGGTAGGTTTAGGTTTGGTAGTCATGGAGTGGATTTGTATCTTTGTTTCAATCAATTTGTTAAGTTCAATTTTGGCTCAACATGACCCCTTTAGTCATGTTGGGTCTAAGGTCAATTGGCTAGGTTGGGTCTAGTTGGCCAATTGAGGCTTTGGTCAAGTTCCACAAGTGATTTGGGATGGACTTGACCATTGGTTTCAATCAATTTTTAGATCAAGTTACACATTTTGGCCCTTTAGGTCAAAATTTGGTCAAGTGGCCAAATGGGCTAGGTTAGGCTCAAATGTTGGCTTGGTCAAGTTCAAACATAGGTCATGAGTGAACTTAGATCAATGGTTTCAATCAATTTGGCCTATGGTGAAATTTGGCTATGTTAGGTTTCATTTGCTAAATGTTGAATTGGTCAACTTAGTTTGACTTGGTTTGACCCAATTTGATTGATTGATCATCCCATGATGATTGTTGATCATGATGAGAAAATATGAGTTTGGTTCAATCCAATTTGGTTAGGATCAAAAGTTGGCTCATAAGGTACTTTTAGGTCACTTTGGGTCAAGTGAGCCTAAGGTCAAATGGCTTGGTCAAAGCTGATTGTTGATATATGGACTTATGATTGAAATATAAATCCATTTACAAGATTTGAAATCAAATTTTTGATCCAATTTCATATTCAAAGGAAGAATATGAAGGAGTTTTGAGTTTGATTTTTGATTTGGGTTTTGATTGATTGAGTTTGGATTTATATAAGCTCATGATTGTAGGATTGATTGAAATGAGAGAAAATCAAGAGTTTTTGATTTGAAAGTGATTTGGCTAAGTTCAAGATTTTGGCTTGAAAGGCTTATTTTTTTGGTTGATTTGAGTTTGATTTTGGAATTGGTTTTGATTGTTTGAATTTATATTTCATTTATATATGTGAATATAAATGAGAATATAAATTGATCATGAAAATTTCAAGAATTTGAAAGAGTTTAATCATGATTTGTTAAATCCATTAAAGGAATTTAAAGATTTAAAGAAATTTTAATTAGAAATTTTTTTTTTGAATTGGATTTGATTGATTTATATTATTTATATATGAGAACATAAATGAGAATATAAATTGATTTTGAGAAAATCCGAAGGATTTGAAATGATTTGATCAAGTTTTAGAGTTGATTTTGGCCAAGTCTTTTAATAAAAAATTAAAGGAATTTAAGAAATTTTTCATAAATTGATTTTAAATTTTGAATTTGGTTTGATGAGTTTGAATTTATATTTCATTTATAAATGTAAATATAAATGAGAATATAAATGAATTGAGAAAATCTCAAAAGATTTGAATAAGTTTGATCATTTAAGTCCTTAAGAAAGGGTTAAGGACTTGGGAAATTTGAACTTAGGAATTTTTGATTAATTTTGATCATGGGTTTCAATCATGATTTTCAATCATGGAATTGAATCATGAAATTGATTTGAGTTTGAGAAAATCAAATAGAATTGATTTGGAGTTTGACTTGAAAAAAAGGAAAGTGAGGAATAGTTTAAGCTAAAGGGTAGAAGATTTTCTTAACACCCCAAATGACCTATTCTTATGACTAACTCTTCTAAGTCTTCTAGGCTAGAGGTGTCCACCTAATAACTAGATGTCTCTTAAGACTAAGGAAATCTTAAAGCCTAAGAGTAATCCTATGCCTAAGATGAAGGGGTTGAGAGCTCATTCTAAAAATGAGGTCAACAAAGGGCCAATAGGTGGTGTGACCGACAAGAACATCATATGGTGTTGATCAAATGATCAACAACACCAAGAGATCACAAGCACTAACAGAAACTATCTATCTCACCCAAGGAAAAGAAAGAATCCAGTGCAATGTGGCTCTACTTATGTCCAAGACATAAGAGAGAGGAAGAAATCCACTAAGGGATAGAGTGTGAACCTTCCACTAGGGAAGTAGTTCAAGTCATCCAAGGAGATGAAAGGTTTGATTTGATTTGAATCTCACTAAGGAGAGATCTCCACTAGGGAAGAGGGTTGAATTTGTTTCAAATTTTGTTAGGTTTGAATTTTTAGAATGAACCCTATTGGTTTGCAATGGGTTGTACTGAGTAGGAGCCATGGAGGCTAAGACCTAATCGAGTTTTACCAATCCAAAGGGGTAGTCTACTAAACACATAGTATGACTAATCAACCAAAGGGATGCCTTTTCAACATGCATCAGACTAGAAGAAAGCATAGACTTACATCCTCCAAGTAGACCAGTGGGTAATCTATTGGCAAGGAAAATATTGAACCCAACCTAGGGCTATTGAGTGAATGCCAATGGGGACTTAGATCAACTCAAAGATTCAAAGATTGATTTCATTTTAATTTGTTTTGATTATGATGGATCCCATATGGTTTGATGAACGCACTAAGTGGGGGCTGGAAGCCTAGACCAACTTAGATTTACCAATTCAAAGGGAGTAGTCTAAACCACAAGGAACTATCCAACCAAGGAGAAATGCCTTTTGGTACATAATGGTCAAGTCTTAAGAAGAAAGCGACTCACATCTTCTAAAACAAGGAACCACGGGTGATCAGTTTTGGGCAACAAATCAAACCCGACCTAGGCGACTATTGAGTGAATGCCACTGGGGACTTAGATCACTCAAGAACAAGTCAAGATTAATTTCATTTTTTTTAATTTTTTATTTTGATGGATTCTTTGTGATGGATCACACCGAAGGAGCTTATGGAAGCCTAGACTTAGATTTATTGAACCAAAGGGAGTAGCTTGACGATGGGAGAACTATCCAACCAAAGGAGTGCCTTTCGCATAATGATCAAGGGAAGAAAGCTGGGACTCACATCTTCCACTAGAAAAGACCACTGGGTGATCGGTTGCTTTGGGCAACAAATCAACCCGACCTGTGCCCAATTTGAATCATGCTAGAAAGAATGCATCATAGTCTTATATCTTTCAAAGTGGAATGATTGTTGGGTAACTGCCATGGAAAAATAGATTGAACCCAAGGTGACTACAGAGTGAGTACCACGGATTTATCTCAACTCGTAGTAGGCAATTCCTATAGGAGTTTTCCGACACCGCCCTAAAGATAGGATGCTTTGGGAAAAAGGGGCCCTTTGGGGGGCTTGAATTCCTAATCCACAAGTGAATTAATTTTGTTTGTTTATTTTAGTTTGTTTTATCATGGACCCTATTAGTTTGTGAGGATCAAACTGAGAAGGAGCTTATATCAGCCTAGACCTATCTCAGATTTATGAACCAAGGAGAATTTGCATCCATGAACAAATTTTCCAACCATGGGTGGTTACTAGGAAAGGGAATCCCAATCCAAAAGTAACCCGAGTAGTGTCTAAATGGGTCGCAAAGGACTTGATCCAAATAGAGTGCCCACAGGGGATGGGGCCAGTAAGGGCTTAATCCAACACCCTGGAGAAGATGACATGGCTTGTCATAAATTCAATAGTATTCATGTCCAACTCAAGGAGAAAGCACGGACTCATTCACCAAGAGTGGTGTCACCGTGAGTCATAGCATAGGAACATCAACCAACCTAAGGTGCCCTTGCAACAATCACCTAGAAGAAAGCTCGGGACTCACATCCTTATAGAACCGATTGGGATAGTCTTCCTGTATCCGACCTAGACTACCGAGTGAATGCCACTAGGGGACTTATATCTCAAAAGTAGTCAAGAGAAAGGAGCCTCTGGGACTTATCCTAAACCTCAAATATACTCAACCTAGTTAACATGATGGCTAGTTCAAGAAGAAAGCAGGACTCACATCTTCTTAAACAAAGTCAACATGAGGTAGCTCTAAGTGAAGCATACCATACTAACAAGGCTCTTTGGTTTGCAATGATCAAGTTAGGAAGAAAGTGGGACTCACATCCTCCAACAAATGACCAGGGTGACATACTAGGGTAGCATGTAGACCGACCTAGAGCAATAATGAGTGAGTGCCATGCGCCTCACATCAAAATAGAGAAAAGATTTGTGTTTGTTGTGCATGTGTTAAAAGGAATAGGATGCCTCTGGGGGACTCTTACACCTACCTTAAAACACGCCGTGGAATTATGAAATGATGCCACAAATGGCAACAATAATTCCACTAAGAAAGGATGCCGCTTGGGTTCTCTCACACCTAATTTAGTTATGCTAATCAGAACATGATGCCTCTCGGGTTCTCTTACACCTATTCTAAAAGCATCGAGAGATTGTGCTTGTGTTGTGAAAGAGGGATAGGATGCCACTCGGGGACACTTACACCTACCTAAACACATCATGAGATTCACACAAATAAACAACACTTCAAAGAAGAGAAGATTTGATGAATGGAATCAAATTTTGTTCTTTTTATTAATGAATTATTTTCAAACAAGTTTATTTCATGGGTAATATTTATTTAGATAGAGCCCATTAATTGGAAGCATCGTGTTCCCCTTTACAATCAATAAGATAAGATCCTCCTTGGTAGCCTTCTCTATGACATAGGCCTTCCCAAGTGGGTTCAAACTTGCCTCCCATCTTTCGATGGGCAACAATTGGTCTCCTAGGACTAACACAAGTTCTCCTACTGAAAAGACCTGGGAACCAGCTTGTTGTGAGCTTGAATCATTTTAGCCTTGTACAACTCGAGGTTCTGCGCCCGGACTTCCTCCAAACCTTCGAGCTCTTCTAACCCAACTTTGCATTCTGCTCTAGTGATCTTGTTACCCAATGCTATCCTTAGTGATGGGAGTTGAACTTCTAAAGGAAGAATGACTGGACCCATACACTAAGGAAAATGGGGTGATGAGTTGGAGTTCGATATGGTGTGGTAGGCCCACAAGGCTTCAACCAACCGCTTTCCATCATTTGTTGTCATCAAGAGTCTTCTTTAGTATGGATGAGTTTTTGTTGAATGCTTGCTAAACCATAGCTCTGGGTAGTAGATGGTGGAGTATCTAATATATACGTGTCTTCTGAAAAGTTGATCTTCATGCTTTTGAATGTAATACCATTATCGATATAATTTGTCGGCACCCCAACCTATATATGATATGGTTCTAAAAATTGAAGCACATGGTGAGTGACCTCTATGAGTGGGATGGCTTCGCCACTTGGAAAAGTATGCGAAGCTAAGATGAATCGATGCCCTTGAAGAAGGAGGATCGATCGACCTACAATGTCGGTACCCCAACACTCAAATGGCCATGAAGCCAAAGTAGGGTGTAGAATGTTGTGGTTGGTGGAGGACCACACGCAGACACGACAGATGGCATCTCTATCCATGCAATCTGTGATCATAAGGCCAAGTATCCAAGTTTTGATCTTTGACTTCATCTTGACTGATTGATGAGTTCCACATAGACCGAATGTACCTCAATGCCATTCATGTTTGTCCAAACAACATAACCATGTCAAAGGATCCCAGACAAGGTGCCATCAACAAGAGCATGGAAAGAGCTCTATTTCACGATTTTGAGATTTCTTGAGGTAGTTTGTCGGTGTTCAAGTAATCTATGAATGCCTCCAATCTAGCTCCTTGTCCATTTTGGCAATGACAACCTCCTTCAAGAGAAAGTCTCGATGAGTTCAATCAATAAGGGATAAGACTTATCTATTTTGGACCCTTATTGAAATGGACTCATCTTCCACATGCCAACTCTTTGGCAAGTTTGGCCAAGGCCGCTACTAGTTCTCTGGGAACCTTGTAGATGGTGACTTGGGAATTGGGCCAACAGCTTCATGGTATACTGTAGAATGATGAAGCTTGGGTTTGAGGACCGGTAGGACCCACAACCGTTGATCACCAACCGAGAATCCCAAAGATGTTGATGCTCTTGTGACAAGTGATGGCTAACTCAAACCAATCAAACCCTCATACTCAACTTTGTTGTTGGTGCAGGGATTGGAAAGATAGTATGAGAATCTCATCACATCATGTTTGAGTTAGAAAAACTATTCCCACCCCTGCCTTTCCTGGGAGAATAGATCATGGTGCTTCACCTTTAAAAAAAGAAGCAACACCATCAAAATACATCTCCCATTAGTAGTTGTCGGTCTCCCCTAAGTTCATGATTTATTCATCCGGGAGATCATTACTATGCAGAGAATTAGCAGGAAGTGGGTGTGCTGCTAAGAAATCTAGCTGCCTTTACCACATGAGGGGTACAATGTGATATCAAACTGAGAGTATCATGGACCAACGAGCCAAACATCCGAAAGCACATGTCATGATATATTGCGTGGATTGGTTCTTGAGATCAAGTTCACCTTATGAGAAAGCATGTAGTGTCGTAGCTTCTAAGATGCAAAGATCAAAGCTAGACAATGTTTCTCAATAGGTGGATAGTTTGCTTCAGGGATCAGATGATGACTGAGGTAGTAAAGAGCGCTTTCCTTCCCCTCATCATTGGCTTGGGCCAACAGCAATAGAGAGTCATCCAATGCAGTAGTGTAAAGGATCAATGGCTTGCCTGATAAGCTAGAACTGCGCTTCACCAAGTATTCTTTGATATCTTTAATGTTGTCACTTATCATCCCACTTGAACTTGGCATCCTTTTGACAAGTGAGAATGGCTTGCATCTCCGATAAGTTTGAGATAAAGCATCTTAGATACCATGCCCTTGAAAGGATGAGTTGAGTTAAACTCTTAGAGGTGGCATTTCTAAGATAGCTTTAATCTTTTCAGATCTATTTCTATTCCCCTGTCGAACAACAAACCCAAGGAATTTCCTAACTCAATGCACACTTCGGGGATTCATCTGAGGTTATATTATCTTAATCATTCAAAAACTACTCTCAAGTCAAAGAGGTGGTCTTCCTTTCTTTTTGACTAGATCATCAAGACACTCAACCCGTGATGGATGAGTTCATTGAAGATCCGAGTCATAATCCGCGTATGTAGCACCAGATTTTAAGGCCGAAAATGACCCTATAATAAAGATTTTGATCGGTTCAAAAGTAGTGTTTTTTCATCTTTGAGACATCTTGATTTTATGATGATCCCATCCATGAGAAACCATGAGATGAGCTATGTCCACCATTAATCCACCATTAATTAGGAAGAAAACTCATCCTTAGGACATGCCTTATTTAAGTCCCTAAAATTGACAAATGTGAATTTGGCCATTCTTCTTCTTAATTGGGATGACACTAGCTAACTGTAGGATATTTTCTTCCCCGATGAAACCAACATCGATCGCTTGACTTAAATGACCGTTGTTCAATTTCTAATCGCATGCATCTAGGAGCTTGCTTAATGTGGGTAACATTAGATTATTGCTAGCTTGTGGACTACAATTAGAGATAATGGCATTTCTTCATAACTCCATGCAAGCTTTAAACTCACCAATAGCCTAACTAAGTCATTGGTTTCTTCTTCATTTAACAACGAATTGATGTATGTCGGGCGAGGATTTTCTTCTATCTCGAGGTTGATTTCTTTTAACTTGTCGATTATTGAATGAATCTCCTTTTCAAACTCTAGCGACACCTCTTTGACTTGGAGATCATCTGGATCATCTGAAGTTTCTAAACACACATTCTCATGAGAGTTGGGGATGTGTGAGAAGAACCTATCAGATTCCAAATGGTTGGTAACAACTAGGCAATAATCTTTGTCATCGACTGGACCCACTATGCTGAATCCTACTCCTACTCTTGATTGTGCTTCCCTGCCTGTATTGTTCCATAATTTTTCAAAATATTTTGACCTGTGCTTGGACCATGTGTGAGGAACTAAACCTTTCTGTATAAGATTTTGAACACAAGGTGAGTAAAAGTCAAAAGGTAATTCCATTAATTCTTTAAAAGTATCTTCCTCAAGTCCTACATCTAGACTTGAGGATGATGAACCCAAAAGAACCTCTTCTTCTTGTCATGGAAGACTTAGGGACTTCCTTAACTACTAAACCTTCAACTTTCTGAGATGTAAGAGGTAAGAGCTAAGGTTCCCAATCACCTATAGTTTCATAAACTAGATTCAAATATTTTGCTTTGGAGGCTCTTCTCATCTCTGCCGGATCAAAAGTCACCTCCAATGGAACCCAGAGGGGTTGTTGGTATACTAATCACATTAGACTCATCCTCGCTGGATTCCAAGTCTATGTGAATAGTAGGGGTACTCTATGAACTGGAACACCTATTGGAAGGCCAACTAGGGGTCTCCTCCTGAACTATTTTTCCTCCGCCTCTACGGTGGAGGTTGAGCCATCTACCCACATGTCCATATGATGGAATGAACGGGTGGAATGATATGTGATCCACTTTCTTTCTTCAATTCTCCTTTCGCTCACTTGGACTTTTTTTTTTCTTTTCATTTTCTTTTATCTTTTCTTTTTTTTATTTGCATTTGAATTTTGTCCAAGTTCATGAGAAAGAGTTTTGAGGAAGATAGGTCAGCATCCTCATAAATCTCAACCTCTAACAGAATGGCTTTTCATCCCCATTGACATGCATTCAATTCCATCTTTTGAACTTGATGCATTGATGAAGGGAGGATGGAATGATCTTGTTCGATGTATCCAAGGCCTACCAAGCAAAGTAATGAAGTATTCAATCAATGATGTAGAACTTGGCTTAATTCACCAATCATCCAAAGGTAACACTATGGAACCTAAAGCCCGCTTGATCATTGAATCCTCTCAACATCATCCATCTCATAGAGATGTCGATCTTCAAATAGGGTCTTTAGACTTATAATATTTACTAATGCACAATCCAAGAACCCCTGAGTCTAACCTATCCATGTGATTGTGCTCCAAGTCCCCAAGAAGGTCTTCATCTATGAAGGTGATCAGGGCTTCTTTTGCATAATGTGCTTCCTCACCTATAGCTGTGCCAGCTAAGCATATTCGTGATCAAGGAGGGCCTTGATTAGTGATTCCTCATCTCTTTGGATAAGACAAGGGCATCATATATGCTTAGCTTAGATGACAACTTTCTTAGATGAGAAAGATATTGTAGTCCACCTTCGGGTCTTCCACAAGCATATCCAAGGGTGGAGCATGGAAGGCTTCGATCTTGCACAATGACTTGTTTCCTCTATCTAGAGCCGCCTAGGTAGAACCTTGCCACGGAGGTTGACTTCTGCAATCTCGAGACAAGGTGGTGGCAAGTTCTACCACACTTGGCTCACCCACTTTCTCCTATGGGACTCTAATCGATGATTCCAAGTCTATCTCAAGAGGTGAACAGTATTCGAGTTGGAAAGTCCAACTCAAGAAAGAGGAAGATCAAAATTGTTATAGTTAATTAGACTTGAAGAGTTATCATTAGAATAAAAGAAGATAAACTCATAAGAGACACATGTAATTCAAATCAACTTTATTCTTCAATTTCTTGGAAGTATTTGGAGGTACAAAGTAAGTCAGAGTGAGTAAGGGATTTGATGCCCTTATCCACCGATACAAGAGTTCTACTAGAAGAAAAAGAACTAGTTGAAATGGAAGAAGTTGCTAGTGGAAGCCGGAAGGTGGAGTATGGACACGGGGGTCGCTAAGGGCTATCCCACATGCTTTGGTGCCGCTGAGCTCCCACTTTCCTAGAGTGGCATAACTTGCAAACCTTCCTTGGTGTTGGAGGTTTGAGCCGACTGCAGTAAAGGAAAGCTTCTTGATCTTCAATTATTTTCTTAGAGGTTTTAGACAAAGAGATGTCCCAACCTTCTTTGGTTTTGGTAGGATCACTTGTATCCCAAGGATTACCCTAATGGAACTAGAAGGTTGTTCCACAAGGTACTCCTTTGGGATAATGATACACCCTTGAAACTGTTCAAGCCAATCCTGAATGTAAAGCAATCCTCCAAAATATGGCCTAGCATATGGTGGTAAGGGCAAAAGTTTGGATCATGACTTTTGCCTACTTCCTCCTCTCCTAGGTCGTTAAAATCGTTTCTTTAAGAGATTCTTAAAGATTTTCTGATTACCTCCCTCTTAAAAGAATAAGGTTTGTTTAACTTATCTAATAGAGTGGACCATACCACCATATGGATATACATGCCGCCATGTGGTATGATTGAGGCGGTGTCAGGCCGATGGAGGCTGGTGGAGGTGGCCTGGTGGCAAAGGAGGTGGAGGCTGCTGAGGTCGTGGTCTCTTGAACTGATCTCTAGCTGGCTGCTTCCCCTTATCAACTGCTACTACTACTTTAGGTTTCTTCTCATAAACCTTTTGGGATTTCTGCTTTGGCACTGATCTGGAAAATATAACTGTTTGGCCTCTCCTTGTAGACTAGCCGCCTTGTTGATTAGCTTCTTAAATGTCTTTATGGTGAAGCCCTTAAGCATGAAGTGATCGAGCCATGGATATTCTTCAAGAGAATCTCAATGGCATGTCGTAACACTGTGGGTTCACACTTCATACTGTGTGCCATCGAGAATATAATCAAGTGACTCACCGTGAGTGTTGAGCTACAATGAGATCACCTATAAGAACCCTTTGTCGAGCTCCAACAAATCTCTTGATGAAGAGTTGCTCTAACTCAAGAAATGTCTTAACTAAACCTGGCGCTCAACATACCAATCAAAGGCAATACCCGCTAGGATACTGACAAAGAGTCTAAAGAGTAAAGCATCGTTGCCACCTACGTTATAACAATTGGCCCTAAAGTGAGCTATATGCTGCGTCGGATTCCCATTGCCATTGAAGCTCTTGAAGGAAGGAGGCACGAAACCCTTGGGATACTGGATGACATCGAATTCCTCTGGGTAGGGTCTACCCTTTGGAACCGATGATCCTCCCCGGGCTTGAGCCAAGGCTTCCTTCACCTGCTACTCAACCATGGATTTTAGATCTTTTTCATGTATGGAGGTACTTTCCACTACCTTCCTATACCTGCTAGTGCTACCTTGCTCAACGAGGTAGAGTCTTAACGATCTAAGACATGCACTACCAGTTGACCGACATCGATTATGCTAGGATGAAGGAAGGGCTTCTGAAGCACTAACACCCGCCAACAAGTCGAACCGCTATCCATCCAATCTATTCATCTCGCTTAATGATCGGTGATGGGTTGATTCTACGGTGTCTCCTTGATCACCCTCATCACCTTCCATGGCCTATTGCTTCCTAAGAAGAGAACCTCTAGTATCGACCATGCATACGCTAGCTGAATCCCCATTAAGTCATCTTCATTGGGATCGAAGCTGACTATTTCTTCATTAGACCATGCATACCCTAAGATCTCCTTTTTCTCCATAAAAATGTGTGAAACTATCTCATCTAAGGATCGATCTAACTCAGGTACAAAGCTTGTGAGGTGAGCACAATTGAGAGGCACGACCTCACCAGAGGGGAGTCAATCTGCACTATCACTAGAAGAATGATAATCCCACGACTAGTAATGGGGGTAACAATCCTAATGATCCTCTACCGCGCCACTCATCTCATCTGAATATCTTTGATAACCATCACTATCTCCGCATCCGACTGAATGGGTGGAGTTGGTGGAGGAATAACCACAATGATCTGGGGTCGCTACCTTCCGCACCACTAGGTCGAAAGGGGGAGAGCTTGACCCTACCACAATGGGTGGTGTAGGAGTAGGATCCCTTGGCCATAGCCAGATCACCAACGGGTACTTTCTGATGCGCCTTCATGGCCTTGATGGAATGGGTGATGTTGGAACCTGCACCGCGATGACGTGGGTAGAGTGGGGTGGAGACACCACTTTCTATGAGAGCCCTCCGTGATGGTGGTCCCGTGAGAGGATATCATATGATCGAGTGTAGCGGCCGAAAGCAAAAGTAGGTTGACCGATGGTCAAACCTTGTCGCTCTCACCGGTGATATATGATGTATGGGCCTTATGGGCCCTCTCCTATCGACCGCCTCCCTACCTGGGGGATAATAGATAATCAAATTGAGTATCGACTGGATCAGAGCTCGCCACCGCATAGAAATGAAGGCGGATACGACCTCCTACTAGAAATTGCTTGCTATAGATGCACCATTGGAGGAGGTGACGAACGAATCCTCCTGGCATCCTCTCTATCTGATCCTGAGAGAGAGGATAAAATTGGTTCTTCATAATGAGTGGTGATGTGATCATGATAGACTCATCCATGATCGACAGCCTCAAGCTCTTATCCTAGTATGGAACCGCTTGACCATACTTTTATTCTAGTGTAGGTAGGATGGGAGTGCGAAGCTAGACCTATACTCAAATGTGGGGAGGCAAGCCTCAAACTAGGGAGCCTACCCTTGGAGGGTGCATATGATAGGTGCTAGATGCACCGGGTAACATGTGAACTCGAGGATGAACTACAATGACTGAATCCGCACTATCAAACCATCAAGTATTATACGCCATAACTTTCCTCTTCAGTGAGGAGATATTTGAATCCGAGGGTAAGTTTACCATGATGGCCGCTGATCACCTCTTCCTCGTTGACGGAGGGGAATGCCCTCACATGTGATCTTCCCCTCAAATCCATGGCCAAAGTGGATCAAATGGGTATGATCCAAATGAGGAAGTTAGATCTAAGGCTAGTCCATGCCGTGAGGAAGGTAAAGACAAATTTAGATCCCATTCTTGTATAAACGAAACTAAAACGAAGAAATCTACAATGAGAAATGAACTTGCATCAATTTTCTATCTCCATAGATTTTGAATTTTAGAATTTTAAAAATTTGAACCCACATCCAACAACTTGGAAGTGTTAAGGGGTTCAAATGAATTTGGAAAAGATTGATTGAAAGAGGAATTTGAGTATGAATCCAAACTTCAACAAATTTGAGTATGTTGAAATATGGATTCAAGATTTTGATAAGATGCTTCCATATGTTCATTTTGTTTTGATTTTGAATTTGAATTTGTGATTTGTATTTGGAGGACCCTTACCTTTAACAAATTTGGGTATGTTAGGTCAAATTGATTTTGTTTTGTTTGAATGTTTTGGAATTTTTACTTAGCAAATTTAGGTATGCTAAGTGAAGTAAAAGTGATTGTTTCTTTTTTGAAAATTTTGTTTTATTTTGATTTTTGGAAAATTTTGGAATTCTTACTTAGCAAATTTAGGTATGAAAAGTGAAGAACCCAAGTGTATTTTGTTTGATTTTTGAAAATAGGATTCTTAGCAAATTTAAGTATGCTAAGAAAATCCTAAGTGTTTCATTTGTTTGGAAATTTTTGATTTTTGAAAAGGGTAGGATCATTTAGCAAATTTGGTATGTTAAGGAATCCTAAATGTTTTGTTTTGTTTTTGAAATGATTGAAAGTAGAGATTCAACTTTAGTAAATTTGGTATGCTAAAGATAAAATCCCACTTGGTTTTATGAAATGGAAATTTCATTTAGCAAATTTAAGTATGCTAAATGAAATTCAAATGGCATGTTTTGAAATTTTGATTTCAATTTTTTTTTATTTTGAAAAAAATGAAAATTTCTACTTAGCAAATTTGGTATGCTAAGGAAAGAAGTTCCAAAGGTGTTGAATGTTTTTATTTTAACTTTGGAAACTTTACTTAGCAAATTTGAGTATGCTAGGTGAAGTTCCAAAATATATTTTGAAAAGTTTTGAATATTTGATTTGGAAACTTTACTTAACAAATTTGAGTATATTAAATGAAGTTCCAAATATGTGTTTAGAATTTTGAAAATTTTTTGATTTTGATTTTGGAAATCTTACTTAACAAATTTGTGTATGTTAAATGAAGTTCAAATGTGTTTAGAATTTTGAAAATTTGATTTTGATTTGGAAACCTTACTTAACAAATTTGTGTATGTTAAATGAAGTTCCAAAATGTGTTTAGAAATTTTGAAAATTTTGGATTTTGATTTTGGGATTTTGAGACTTCACTTAACAAATTTGGATTTGTAAAGGGAGGTTCCAAATGTATTTTGAAAATTTTTGATTTTGATTTGGAAACTTTACTTAACAAATTTAAGTATGCTAAATGAAGTTCCAAATGTGTTTAGAAAATTGAAATATTTTGGATTTTGATTTTGGAAACCTTACTTAACAAATTTGTGTATGTTAAATGAAGTTCCAAAATGTGTTTAGAATTTTGAAAATTTTAGGATTTGAAAACTTCATTTAACAAATTTGGTTATGCTAAATGAAATTTCGAATGTGTTTTGAAATTTTAAAATATGATTGTCGATTTTGATTTTTTTTTTTTTTTTGAAAAGAGGATCTCTATTCAACAAATTTAAGTATGTAGAATGGAGATCAATTTTAGTATTGAAATATGATATTTTGTGTGTGATTGTTGCTTTTGAAAGAGAGGAATTCCAACTTAAGAAATATACGTGGGATATGTTTAAGTGGGATTTCCTAAATAATATTTTATTTTTAGTTGGGAATGAAATCTTCATTTAATAAATTTAAGTATGTTAAATGAAGATATTCACATGTGCTTTTTGAAAATTTTAATTTTGTTTACAAATGATCTTTCCATTCAATAAGTGTGAGTGTATTGAATAGAAAATTCATGTGTGCTTTTGAAAATTTTATGATTATGATTGTGATTTTTGGAAGACAAGATTGTTCATTTTATTTTGAAAATGAAATCTTCATCAAAGTGTATTGAAAGAAGATATTCATTTGTACTTTTGGAAATTATTATTAGTTTTATTTTTGATAATTCCTACATGTAACAATTATATTAATTGTTCAATGAGGGTGAAAAATTTTGTGAAAAATATTTTATTAAGTGCATTTTTGAAAAATGTGCTTTTGAAAAAGCAAAGTTATTTACGGAAGATTTATTATTTTTAGGATGAACCTTTCCTTATCATGAAGATGATAAAGAGGAAGACTTTAAAAAATGTTTTCTTTTTTATGTTTTAGATCTTTTCATTTTACCCATTGGGGATTTTAAGAGCAATAAGGAATGCAGTCCTAAAACCTAAAGATGTTGGCCAACTTAACTCAAGAATGAAATGAGCTAAGTGCCAACGGAAAGAAGGATAGCCTTGTCCATTATCGATGCTGAAAGACAACAATTGTTTACCAAAGATGGAGAGAGGAACCATCCCAGCGGAGTCGTTAGAAAAATCTGTGGAGAAAAATTCCCACACACATATAGAGTAGCCTTTAAATCTATGGTGAAAGGAGAGGTAAAATTATATGTGTGGAAATTCATCTTAGTAAGATGCCATGCAGATTCACAGATGTACCTTTTCAGGTGATCAGATATGTCATCAAAGAAATAGTGTACTATCTCGAGAGACAGAAGTCACTACCCTTTAATAGAACCAATCACCTCAATAAGGACTTCTAAGGACGATGGGTCTGCATATGTATGAGAGATTCTTCCCCTACTTTATATGGAAAAGTAAAGCAGGGTTTATTCTAAATCGGTTCATTAAGTTCCTACAGGCAAGCCCCATAGTTAATTACATCCTAAGGGACAAGATCCTTAGAAAACTCTCGACAAGGTAAATGATCATTATCTCTAAAGATTTCAATAGGAAGAACTATCAATCGATTGGTTTGTATTTAAAGATCAAATGAGATTGATCAAAAGAGGGAGTTATTATCGAAGCTAAAATGAGAATAAGTAGGAGATGCTCATGATGCTAGGAAACCTAACAAGCATCTCAAACTATCTTAAAATAGAGCTTTACGTTTTGAAAATTGATTTAGTTTATTTGAGTTGCATTTTTCATTAGAAATTTAGAACTTAAGATTCCTTAACACAGGATTAAGGAAATGTCTAAGAGATGAATTATGCTTATCCCCAAGGAAAAAAAAATCAAACCTAAATCGGGAGCGAGAAAGCACAACCTAAATCTAAGGTGAAAATGGGTAATTGGTTTGTCTACAAGAGAGGACAAACCACCGACTTGGACGACAACTCCTCATGATATATATAATAATCTATGATTTAAAATACATGTAGGCAAGTCTTTATGCTTATGCAAGGTAGCTAGAATATTTTTATTTAGAAATAGATTAAGTCCTTAAACTCACTCCCTAAAGAGACTAGATCATGTAAAGGGCATGCTTTAAATGGTCTAAATCTAATGCATTTCAAATTTCACTTTACTTTCATTTTTGGACAATCATTTTGATTCAGGCTAATAGGCTTTTTATAACTAATGCATGTGAAAGAAGATTATTGGCCAAAATCAGCGAGAAATTTAGGAGGCGAGTTTCCACCACGGCCCTCAAAGGTCAAGCCGGGTTCTCCAGCAATGGTGGAAGCCCTCCAATGAAGAGTGAAATAAGATGCATTTGTGCATGATATTATAAAGAAATGCTCATCTAGCTAAGAGGTTGCTAATTATTTTATCTTGATTTTAATCCTAAGCTTTAGGTGAGGTTATGAGTTGTTTAGTTTTAATTTGAATTGTTAAGTTTGGGTAAAAGATTTATTTTTTTCTAAAGAGCCTAATCCACATCCAGGCCATACATATAAAGCAAGGAAGAAACTAGAAAAATATGTCACTTAATGCAAAAGCTAAATAAATCATCAAATAATTTATAAAGCTAATCGCAAAAAGAATAAATGTCCATTTATGATCGGGCACCATCGTACAAACCCGAAAATATCAAATGTGGATAGTCGAGCTCTACCCTTATACAACCTGAATTATAAATGAATTGAATTATTATTTAAGCAAATGAATTCATTGTTATGGGGGCTTTCAAGCTTTATTCTTCTTTCTTCTTTCTTCTTTCTTTCTTTTCTTTTCTTCTTTTCTTCTTTGGATCTTCCTTTGGATGGTTGAATGGTAGATGCTCCAAGGCTTCACATGGTGCATAAGATAGGATCTTATGATCAATGCTCATCCTAATCCCCATAACAAATCATTCCAACATCCTAAATATACAAACTTTTACATGAAAAGGAAAAACATAAATCTAACTATCACTTGCAAAACAAAGGTTAGTCAAATCATACCACACAAATCCCAAGCATGTATATTAGACTTATCACCCCACACATGGGTGACTAAGTCCACCTGATCTATTTATTATGCAAATGGGTATAAGCACCTGCAAGCAAGAAGCATTTATATTTTTATTTATGATAGTGCCCCTTTAGCACAATCCCTGCAGAAAGGAATAGTTAGACTAAGCATATCCTACCATTCATTCTATGAGCACACATCCTAACATATAATCTAAAACATTCATCAAAAAATAAAACATAACATCAAATCATGCACCAACCTAACCTAAAGCTAGAAGTGGTGACTTAGGCTAATGAATGTGCTTTGAAGGTTTGTGTGGTATGCTTAGCTATGGCTTTAGGTTTGGATTTTCTAAGTGTGCAGGACATGTTCAACTTAGAGGAGGGTTTCATTTAAGTTGTTTAAGTATTTTTGGTTGATTTTATTTTATGTTTTAATTTGGTTTAAGTGAAACCTACAATTAATTACTAAGTTATGAGAGGAAAGAGAGAGAACTTCCCTTTCTTTCCCTAATCATTAAGTAATTTCTAAGATAAGTTCACATTTTAATTATATCTTTTAATTAATCCTAAGTTTAGATCAACTCTAAACAAATATATCCAAAAAGTAATACATTTTAAGATTAAGAAAAATGAATCAAAATTCACATAACATACATTACTAGAATTCTTTCCCAACATATATTACATGCATATGGATGGACCCTAAGCATATCTATACATGCAAATGAGAATAGTTAACACACTTTATGATGCATGCCAAGTAATCCATTTAAGAAAATTTTGAAGATTTATATGCATGATTTTTCTTAAGTAAAAAATATTTTCCTTATCTAAAATTTCACATACATACATGAAAGTAAGAAAGGCATAAGTAAGTACAACATTGTTCGAGGTGTAAGGTACAGACTACTTAAAGCATTGCAACCTCAGGGTTGTCCAGATTAATATACCACTTTTCTTAATTACTAACATGCATATAAAAGAAATGAAATGAAGAAGGAATATGCAAAAGTTGTTTAATAGTCTCATTTTTATTTATGCAATTTATTCATGCAAGTATAAGCAATCCTCCTTAAGTGAGAGCATAGAGGTGAATAAGGTTTGGAATTAAGTAAGTGTTGGGTTCTTTTCAAATGAACCCTACATCTTACCAACCCATATTCAAAACTATGCTAACAAAAGAAAGGAAGAAAATGCTGCACTGTACATGACTTTATAATCCATCACATGCAAACTTATAATTAGGATATAAGAATAGCACACTTTCAGATTTAAAGTTTAATTTATAGGTTTTGAAAATATTTTTGGATTTAGTAGTGATAATAACCACTCATATTTTACTTTAGCCAACACATGCACATTTGACATAAAGTAAACAATTTCATTTAAAATTTTTTGAAATATGAAAACATGAATGCATGAATCATATGGTATACAATTTAGCATGTTAGGAAAGATATAAAGCAATGAAAGTATGTAAACAAATTCACTTTACTTAAATCCTAAAGACATTCTTAAAGAATAAGAAAACTTAGAATAAATCAAAGTTATTTCAAAAATAATTTTTATTTGTTTGAAGTTTGATTTAGTTTTGAAGAAAGTGATGAGTTTATTGTTCCTAACCCATTCTCCCATATGTTTTATATTTTTATTTAATTTTTAGATAATTAAATCAATATTTTAAGTGTTGATTAGGTTAAGGTATGCATTAAGTTGCTTAATTAACCCTTAACTATACTACCTTAGAAAAATTAACTAAGTAATTATGAGCCAATGAGATCACATAAAATCTACAAGGTTAAATTTGCAATGCACATAGTAATGAAAAGGCTTAATGCAATTTGGTTCACAATTAAAAGTTAATTAAGCTAAGGGGTTTAGCTTAAGTACTTTTAAAACACCCTTTCACACTTATGAAAGGGGTTTTAATTTTCTTAATTAGACTTAGGCTATTAAACAACTAAGCATCTATCCAAAGTAGATTAATTAAGTTATGGAAACTTTTTAGAATTTATTAAAATTATTTAAAGGGATAATTAATGAATTAACCCACCCTTAATTAAGAAGGGATTAAGGAAAAAAAGGGGTTTAGGGAATAGCTTAGGGGAAATGCCCAAAAATTATTACATAAAATCCCTACTCACTGGATCTAACCTTAATCCAACTTGATCATAGGGAAAACCCACTAATTATACATTAATTACTCTTAATTACATGAATGGGGTAATTAGGGAATGAGCTAGCAATTTTCTAATCAAGGCCTCAATAAATCTCAAGAAAATTAGGGTGGTAGAGGTCATTCCCTAAAATGAACCCTAGAAATTTGAGATAAATTGGTGGTTTAATTAGGGAATAATTAGCTAATTAACATTCCTAAATAAATCAAAATTCATAGAAAAAGGGAAATCAAAATACATTGAAAACATTTTAAAATATTTTAGATGGAATTATCTATCTATATCATTTTTCTTATATTTTTATGATTTTTCTTGAAGGAGTTATGATTTTTTGAAGTTATTGAAGTGATTTATGAATTAATTAAGCATTTTCTTAATCCCTAATTAACCTATGTCTCATGACGTCGCGATGCATGGCAGTGGCGGTCTGCCTAATTTACACGCATCACGTTGTGAACCTTTACTTAAGTTGTCAAATCAGGGGAGGCGGTGACGACGCACACGCTTTTATCCTTAGCCGTCAGATCAAGGGTCGAACATCTGAGGATGCACCCATGGTTTATAAAACAGATTAGGGATTTAAAATGTGGAATAATCTTGGCCTTCCATCCAAACAATGCGGATGGACAACTAGAGATTCATCTGCCAAGGCTTAGGGGAATGAGATCTGTCCACCTTCTAGGCTCTGATCCGAGCTCGGTTGAGCTCGGATTAGGCTAAAACTTAGCCCACACCTTCATCATGTAATAACCAACAAATCCAATGGCTAAGATCCTATGAGATTGAAGTTTACTTCATCACTAACCTCACCGGAGGTGATCACTAGTGCTCGATTCCCTTGGAGGAGCTTCGTCTAGTTGAGACGAAGCTTTGCTGAAGTTTTGAGCACTTGAGGTTGAGTGTAGAGCTCTATGGACCAACTCCTCTTCACTCCCTTTACGGCCTTGATGGGATTGAACTCTCCTATGCCTCTAGAACTTTAGAGAAGGCTTGGGCAGACTCGACTTAGCTCCTAGATCAAGTGTGCAAGAGAAATTGGAAGGAGATTAAGTGTGGAGAAAATTCAATATTGGATCGAGCTCCCCTATTTTGCACCGTGCAAAATCAAAGAATGGGAAATCTAAATCCTCTTTAGAGACCTTGGGAAAGCTCTCAAGTGATTGCTAAAGCTTCCTAGGTTCCAATCGAGTGTGAATCAATTCAAATTTTAGTGGATTAGGGGGAGTATATCTCCCACTATGGCAATCGGACGATACAATAAGCTTGTCATTTTGATCCAATTGACACCATGGGATGGGTTGTTTGGGTTGTTAGATCAATGCACATGGTCGGTTTGGCCAGAGGAGTGGAAGGCTAACTCCCATGTGCATCCAATTGAGCTTTGGGGGGAGTTTAAAATTTCAATTTCATGGCTATGGGTCGGGTTTAGTCCATGGGCCAAATGGGTTGACCCAAACCCATTGGGTTGGGTGCACCATTCATCACTAGGTCCCCTTGAGCTTTTAGGAAGGCCTCAAGTGATTGTGATGAGTGTATGACCAAAATACCCATGGGCTAGGCCAAAATTTGTTCTATGGACTAGGGGTATAATGGTTATTTTGATGTTTTTTTTAATTTGGGTATGTTTGGTATGTTGAGAAAATATAGTTTCGGATTTGGAATCCATTTGATAGGGTTTGGCTCATGTTGACCCATTTAGGTCAAAATTGGTCAACTTGGGTCAAGTTGACCAATATGTCAAATTGGGTCAAACCAACGGTTGGGTCAAATTCATATGACCATTTGAAATATTTTGATGCCTTTGGTTTCATTCAATTTAGTATAGATTTGGTTTTGGCTCATATGACTCATTTAGGTTAAATGGGTCAAGTTGACCCATTTGACCTATTTGGGTTAGGTCAAGGGTAGGTTTATGTTTGGTTAGTCATATGGTGGGGATTTGTATCTTTGTTTCCCATCAATTTGGGTTATGTTCAATTTTGGCTCAACATGACCCCTTTAGGTCATGTTGGGTTTAAGGTCTATTGGGCTAGGTTGGGTCTAGTTGGCCAATTGAGACTTTGGTCAAGTTCCATAAGTGATTTGGGATGGACTTGACCCATTGGTTTTAATCAATTTGTCTTATATCAAGTTTTGACACATTTTGGCCCTTTAGGTCAAATTGGGTCAACTTGGGCCACGTGGGCCAAATGGGATAGGTTAGGCTCAAATGTTGGTTTGGTCAAGTTCAAACATAGGCCATGAGTGAACTTAGATCAATGGTTTTAATCAATTTGGTTTATGATAAAATTTGGCTATGTTAGGTTTCATTTTGGGTTAAGTGTAGACTTGGTCAACCCTTAGGTTTGACTTGGTTTGACCCAATTTGATTGATTACGTATTGCTATGATGTATTGATCATGATGAAGAAATATTAGTTTAGTTCAATCCAATTTGGTTAGGATCAAAAGTTGGCTCTAAGGGTGCTTTAGGTCACTTTGGGTCAAGTGAGCTTAAGTGGGTCAAATGGCTTGGTCAAAGCTTGATTTGAAGTTGATTGATCTTGCATATGGACTTATGATTGAAACATAAATTCATGTACAAGAGATTTGAAGTCAAATGGATTTTGATCCATTTGAAAATTTCATATTCAAAGGAAGAATATGAAGGAGTCTTGGGTTTGATTTTTGATTTGGGTTTTGATTGAAAGATTGGAGTTTGGATTTATATATGAGCTCATGATTGTAGGATTGATTGAACCATGAGAGAAAATCAAGAGTTTGGCTTGATTTGAAAGTGATTTGGGCTAAGTGCAAGATTTTGGCTTGAAGGCTTAGATTTGATTTGAGTTCGATTTTTAGAATTGGTTTTGATTATTTGAATTTATATTCGATTTATATATGTGAATATAAATGAGAATATAAATTGATCATGAGAAAATTTCAAGAATTTGAAAGAGTTTAATCATGATTCGGGTTAAATTTATTAAAGGGAATTTAAAAGATTTAAAGAAATTTTAATTAGAAATTTAATTTTTTGAATTGGATTTGTTTGATGTATATTTATATTTTATTTATATATGAGAACATAAATGAGAATATAAATTGGTTTTGAGAAAATTTCATGAGTTTGAATTGCTTTGATCAAAGTTTAGGTTGAATTCATTAATAAAAAAATTAATGAATTTAATAGAATTTTAAGTATTTTTTATTTTGAATTTAATTTTTGCCTTTGATTGAATCTATTTATATTTCATTTATATATGAGAACATAAATGAGAATATAAATTGATTTTGAGAAAATCCCAAGGATTTGAAATGGTTTGATCAAGTTTTAGAGTTTATTTTAGCTAAGTCATTTAATGAAAAATTAAAGGGATTTAAGAAAAAGTTTCATGAATTGATTTTGAATTTTAAATTTGATTTGATGAGTTTGAATTTATATTTCATTTATAAATATGAATATAAATGAGAATATAAATGGGTTATGAGAAAATATCAAAGATTTGAATAAGTTTTGATCATAATTTTGGCTAAGTCCTTAAGAAAGGGTTTAGGACTTAGGAAATTTGAACTTAGGAATTTTTGATGGAATTTGATCATAAGTTTCAATCATGGAATTGAATCATTAAGTTGATTTGAGTTTGAGAAAATCAAATAGAATTGATTTGGAGTTTGACTTGAAAGAAGAAAAGTGAGGAATAGTTTAAGCTAAATGGTAGGAGATTTTTTTAATGCCCCTAAGGCATGACCTATTCCAATGGCTAACTCTTCTAAGTCTTCTAGAGCTAGGTGAGAGTGTGTCCACCTAATTACTAGATATGTCTTAAGACTAAGGAACTCTTAAATTCTAAGAGGAATTTTTTGCCTAAGATGGAGGTGTTGAGAGCTCATTCTAAAACTGAGATCAACAATGTGATTATAGCATAAGATGCATGTTATGAAGTTTTCTTTCCTTCTATTAATATGGATTCACATAGGATTTGCAAGTGTATAGTTCATTTGAAAAGAACACAATATTTGCCTAAATTTATTCCTATGCATCTCTATATTAAGACTTAGGAATGATCTTAAATCATATAACTAAATCAAACATAATCTCTTACATGATTCTTTATCTATTTGATTCTTTATTATACATCTACATGTATCTAAGAAAAGTGGTATATCAGTCTAGACATCCTGGGGTTGTGAGGCTTTAAGCGCCCTAAGCAGGTCTTATACCTTACACCCCTAGTGTAGAAAAAAATGACACTGTACTCACAACTTTTATACATGTGGATGTGCATTTAGTTAATGGATAAGAAATCCCTATTTTTTACATAATAAAGATACACATTAATAATCCAATTAATAAATGGAATATCCAAATGTTAAAATCACATCTCTTTGCATTCATCATCAAAGTGTGCTAAGATTTGCATTACATATATAGGTATGCTTAGGATTATTCATTTGCATGACATACATGGTGGAAAGATATAAATGATTGTGTTATGTGATAGTAATTTATCCTAAGTAATCCTAAGATGCCTTTATTATTAAATAGGACTATTTAAAGAGAACCTAAACTTAGGACTAATTAAAACACATAATAAACCATTTACTAAAGGAAATTCATTAATCAATCTACCTTAGAAATGTTTTAAGGTATGGATGAAAGAGGCTCTCTTCTCTTTCTTCTCTTCATAACATATAGTCACTAAATGTAGGTTCATTCAAACTAAACCAAATTACCAACTAAAATTGACAAGTCAACTAAATCACTTGAAATGAAACTACCATCTAAATTGAATCTTTCACACTTAGAAAATTTTACCTTTAAAAGCCTAGCTAAGATATGCCACACAAGTCTTAAATGACACACACATTAGACTAAGTCATCATTTCTAACTTTAGGTTAGGGCGGTGCATGGTTTGATGAATGTTTTATTTTGTGATTTATTATTTTAGATTGGATGTTAGGATGTATATGTGTAATCTAGATGTTAGGCTGATATTAGCCTAATCATGCTTTCTACAGGGGGTTGTGCTTAAGAGCCTTGGTAATAAAATATAAATACTTTTCGTTGTAGGTTGCTTTATACCCCCTAAGCATAACCCAAATTAATAGTGGACTTGGTTACCCATGTGGGGTGCTAAGTCCAAATTATTCATATACCGCTTGTGTGTGGTATGTTTAGCTAACATTTGTTTTATAGATTTAGTTAGATTTACTTTTTCCCATTTTGATGTAAATTTTGCAATTAAGATTTGGAATGAATATTATGGGGATTATGATGAACATTGGTTATAAGACCAAGTCTTATGTACCATATGATGCCTTTGGAGCAACCATATTCTAATCAAGCCAAAAGGAAGAGAGAAAAGATGCAAATCAAAATGAAGAAATGAATAATGAAGAATGAAGACTCCCATAATATGAATTCCTTTTAATTATAATTATTCATTTATAATCTGAGTTGTATAAGGGTAGAGCTCGGCTACCCACATTTTTTTTTGGGTTGTACAGTAGTACCCGACTGCATCGGCCTCTTATTCTTTTACTCTAATTTTATAAATTTATTGATGTTATGTTTATAATTGTGTAATTAGGATGACATGATTTTCTTAATTTCTTAATGGTTTGATAATTGTTGAATGGCCTGGATGTGATTAGTCTCTTAGGAAAAATAAATTGTCTATCCAATTAATCAATTCAAAATTAAATTAAATAATTCATAACCTCACCTAAATCCTATGACATAAATCAAGCTAATAAAATATTTAGCAACCCCTTAGTTGGATGTCGTATGTCTCATATCATACATAAATCATATTATCTCACTCTTACTAATGGAGGGCTTCCATCTTTGCCAGAGAAAATGACTTGTACTTTGAGAGCCATGGTGGAAACACACCTCCTTCTTTCTGATTTTGGCCCATAACTGATTTTTTATGCATTAAACATATAAAATCCTATAGCCCGTGTCAAATAAAAATGTCCAAAAATCAAAATAAAATTTGATAAAATTGCATTAGATTTAAGTCATTATTCATGACCTTCATGATATAGTCTCTTAGAGAGTGTATTTAAGGACTTAGTTTTATTTCTAAATAAATAACATCTTAGCCATCTTGCAAAGCATAAGACTTGCCTACATGTATTTGAAATCATAGGAGGAGTTAGTTGGCGGCCACCCCAGGCGGTTGTAAGCCCAATAGTCGGGTGGTTTACTCTCTTGTAGAGGTAAACCATATACCCATTTTGCCTTAGATTTAGGTCATGCTTTGGCCCTTGCCAAAGCTCCTAGATTTAGGATATGTGGTTGTTGTTTCCCTTTGGGGCTACAAGCATAAATCATCACCTCTTCGGCATTTCTACAACCTTATATTGTGGAATTATAAGCCCTAGATTTCTTATAAAAATTTAACTCAAACATATAATTCTCTTCAATTTCAAAAATATAAAGCCTGACCATAGGATAGTCTGGGATGCTCACTGGACTTCCTAGTATCATGAGAATCTCTTACTCATCTCTCTTTGGTTTTGATAATAACTCTCTCCTTTTGATCAATCTCACTTAATTCTTCTAAAAATAACCAATTGATTGATAGTCCTATCTTTGAAATTTTTGGAGACAATGATCATTTACCTTAATCGAGAGTATTCTTAAAGAATCTCATTTCTTAAGATGTAATTAACTATGGGGGCTTGCCTCCATTGGGAACTTAACGAACCTGGCTTAAAATAAACCCTACTTTACTTTTCCATGTAAAGTAGGAGAAAGATCTCTGGTACATTCGAAGACCCATCATGCCTTATGAGTCCTCATTAGGTGATTAGGTCCATTATATGGTAGTGACTTCTATCTCTTAAGATAGTACACTATTCTTTAATATCATACCCGATCATCCTAATGAGCACATTTGCGGATCTACATGGTGTCCCTGACATAAACACCCATGAAATCTCACCAACATAAAAAATAAATACCACATATTTTTCTGGCGATTCGGGATGATTCCTCTCTCAATCTTTGTTAAATGATCATTGTCTCCAAGTATCGATAGTGGATTTGTATTTCATATGAGTCTAAGACTATCTTTCTTTTTCGTTGGCACTTATCTCATTTCATCCTTAAGCTAAGCTAGCCAACATCCTTTAGGTTTTAGGACCTTAGTCCATGTATGTCTTGAAACCCCTATTGGATCCCCCAATGGGTGAAAATAAAATTTAACTAAAAGATATGACTAAAGACCTTTTTAAACCTCCTTACCATCTTTATGGTAAGGTAAGGTTCATTCCACAAATAAGAAAAATAAATCCTTTATAAAAATATCACTTTTCAAAGCACTTTCCTAAAGTTCACATAATAAAATATTTGCACAAAATTTTTTTATAAAAATATATAACTCAACCCCATCTAACAATCCTCAGGATTGTTACATGTTGTTCTTTTCAAAACCCAAAATCTAAATCATCTTAATAAAACACATATTTGAAAATGAACATCTTTATTCAACATACTCAAATTTATTGAATGAAGGTTTCATTTCCAAAATAAATTATTTCATAAAATTGAAACTCCACTCAATATATCTTATATATGTGAAGTTGGAGTTTCTTTCTTTTCAAAAGCACATATTTAAAAATGGGAATCGCATGCTAGGCCATGTTTTGGAGGATTACTTTACATTTAAGGATTGGCTTGAGCATAACTACAAGTCGGGCGCTATAGTTATCTCTAAAGAATATATAGTAGAATAACCATCCAATCCTATTAGGGTAATCCTTGGGGATACATGTGATCCTCTCAAAATAAAAGAAGGTTGGGATATCTCTTTATTCTGAACCTCTAAAAAGATTATTTCTAAAATCAAGAAACTTTCCTTACAGGTGCTTGAGGTAGCTCGAATCTCCAACATCAAGGAAGGTTTGCAAGTTGCCAAAGACAACTTGGGAAAAGTAGGAGCTCAACATAGTACAACCGTACTTGCAGGGATAGCTAAGTAGCAAACCATTGATTGAGTCCCTCCATTCCACCATTGGTATTACTTTTAGCATTCCTACTTCAGCTGGTTCTTCTTCTAATAGACATCTTGTATCAATGGATGAGGGCAACAAATCACTCACCCCACTTATTTTACTAGATTTTTACTATGTACCTTCTTTTAAATCTAAGAAATCAAGGAATAACACTAGTTTGAATTACATCTATACCACTTCTGATGGGTTATCTAATTCTACTCCTTTAGAAAACTGTTCAAATCTTAATAATTATAACAACTCCGATCATCCTCTTTCTAATTCATAGATGGACTTTCCTTTTCTGAATAATATGTGTTCACCTCTTAAGATAGACTTGGAATCATTTAATTTTGAGGGTCCCATAGGAGAAGTTGTAGGTATTTCATGAGCAGGTAGAATCTTCCACTAACCCGCCATAAGAGATCACCGAAGTTAACCTCCATGGCAAGGTTTTACCTCCTAGGGCGCACCTCAAGATAAGGGTAAACAAATCATCAGTTCCCTCCACAAGATGCTCTACCCATGGATATGCTTGTGGAGGATCAACCCATAGTTGAGTACAATGACTCGCCCACCTAAGAAAGTTTCCAGCTAAACTAAGCATATATGATGCCCTTATCTTATCCAAAGAGATGAGGAAGTCATTGATCAAAGCTCTTCTTGATCCAGAAATATGCTTAGCTTAGCTGACCACTATTGGAGAGGAGGCACATTATTTAAGAGAAGTCGAGGGAGTCACATTCACCGACGAAGACCTTCTTCTAGGGGGATATGGAGCACAACCGTACCCTTTACATCATAGTGGATATGGGCAGATTCAGACTTTCTAGGGCGTTGGTTGATCTAGGTCCATCAGTGAACATTATGAGAGTGAAAACCCTTGCCTATTTGAAGATTGACATATTTGAACTCTGAGGAGATCGGATGATGTTGAGAGGATTCAATGAACAAAGCGAGAGGGCTTTAGGCTCCATAGTGCTACCTTTGGAAATAGGCGACTGTAAGATTGAAGCCAAGTTCTATATAATTGATTCGAATACATTGTTCACTACTTTGCTCAGTAGGCCTTGGATACACCAGAATAAGATAGTTTCATCATCTCTTCATCAGTGCATCAAGTTTCAAAAAGATGGAATCGAATACTGTGTTAAAGGAGATGAAAAGCCATTCTTGGTTAGAGAGGTCAAGATATATGAAGATGCGGTCTATTATCTTCCTCAAAATCAAAATATTTTTTCTCATGAATTTGGTCAAAATTCAAATACAAAAGAAAAAGAAAAAGAAGAAAAAGAAAAAGAAGAAAAAGAAAATGAAAAGAAGAGAGAAAGTACAAATGAGCAAGAAAGAGACACCAATGAAGAGGTATCGCATGTCACATTCCACCCACAGTTCATTCCACCACATGGACACATGGGTATAATGACTCAACCTCCACCAAGTAGAGATAGAAGTAGATGCAGAGACAGTTCCAAAGGTGGAAGACCCCCTGGTTGGCGACCAGCCAACAGGGGCTATGTTCCAGTTTATAGGAGTATTCCTGCTATTCACATTAACTTAAAATTCAGCTCGGAGGATGAGTCTCATGTGATTAGCTCTCCAACCAACCCCTCTCAGTGGGTCTCATTGGAGGTGACACTCCAAGCAAAGCATAAATATATTCAAATCAAGATTATATAAAACCATTAGGTAGCAGTTGGGAACCTTAGCTCTAACCCATATTTTTAAAAAGTTGAGGGTTTAGTAGTTAAGGAAGCCCCTAGATCTTCTATGGATGTCAAGCCAAAGAGATTCCTATTGGGATCATCATCCTTAAGTCAAGAAGCATATGTAGAACTTGAGGATAATTCATGTAAAGATTTAATGGAGTTACCTTTTGATTGATACTCGCATTGTGTTCATAATCTTGCAAATAAAGGTCTGTTTCCTTACACATGGTCCAGGCACAGGTCAGAGTATTTCAAGAAGTTGTGGGACAACAAAGGCAGGGATGCACAATCAAGACCAGGACTAAGTTTCGATATAGTGGGTCCATTCAATGATGATGATTACTACTTAGTTATCACCAATCATCTGGAATCTGATATGTTCTTCTCAAACCACACTAACTCTTATGAGGAGGTGTGTTTAGAAACTTCAGATGATCCTGATGATCTTCAAAACAAAGATACACCTCCAGAATTTGAAGAAGGAATCAATTCGACCATCGACAAGCTCAAATAAATCAACCTCAGGCAAAAGAAGATCCATGCCCAACATACATCAATTCTCTATTGAATGAAGATGAAACCAATGACTTAGTTAGGCTATTGGCTGAGTTTAAGGATTGCTTTACATGGAGCTATGAAGAGATGCCCAGATTATCTCCTAACGTAGCAGTCCATAAACTAGTGATAGACCCTAACGCTAACCCTATCAAGCAAGATCCTAGACGCATGTAATTAGAAATCAAACAAAATGTCATTTATGAAGTTAAGAAATTGATCGATGTTGGCTTTATCAGGGAAGAGAAATACCCTACCTAGTTAGCCAATGTTGTCCCAGTTAAGAAGAAGAATGGCCAAATTTGCATATGCATCGATTTCAGGGACTTAAATAAGGCATATCCTAAGGATGAATTTTCACTTCTTGTACTAGAGTTAATGGTGGACATTGCCTCATCTCATGCAATATTCTCCTTCATGGATGGGTCATCTGGTTACAACCAAATTAAGATGGCCCCCGAGGATGAGAGGAATACTACTTTTCTAACCCCGATCGGAATATATTATTATATGGTCATGCCCTTCAGCCTTAAAAATGCTGGTGCTACTTACCAGTGGGCCATGACTCAGATTTTAGATGAACTCATTCATCAACAAGTAGAATTCTACATCAACGATCTAGTTGTCAATTTAAAGAAAAGGGAGATCATCTCTTTGACTTGAGAGTAGTTTTTGAATGGTTAAGATAATTCAATCTCAAAATAAACCCCCTAAAGTGTGCATTTAGAGTAGCTTTAGGGAAGTTCCTTGGGTTTATTGTTCGATACCGGGGAATAGAGATAGACCTAAAAAAGATCAAAGCTATCTTTGAAATGCCACCCCCTAAAAGTCTAACTCAACTCAGATTGTTCCAAGGGCGGTTGGCATCTCTAAGGTGCTTTATCTTCAATCTATCAAGGAGATGCAAGCCATTTTCAGCACTTGTCAAAAAGGATGCTAAGTTCAAGTGGGATGACAAGTGCCAGCATGCTTTTGAAAACATCATACAATATTTAATGAAGCCACTAGTTCTAGCAGCCCCTATCCCGAGCAAGCCCCTTATCCTTTACACTGCTGCATTGGATGACTCCCTTGGCACTTTTTTGGCTCAAACGATGAAGGGAAGGAGAATGCTCTCTACTATCTTAGTCATCATATGATCCCTGCTGAAACAAACTATCCACCTATTGAGAAACATTGCCTAGCTCTCATCTTTGCATCCCAAAAGCTACGATATTACATGCTCTCTCATAAGGTAAACTTGATTTCAAGAATCAATCCACTGTAGTATCTCATGACATGGCCGATGTTATTCAGACGGTTGGCACATTGGTCCATGATTCTCTCATAGTTCGACATTACATTCATACTCCTCCGCGGTGAAGGGACAGACACTAGCGGATTTCTTAGCACCACACCCACTTCTTGCTGATTTCCCACTTAGTGATGACCTCCCTGATGAACAAATCATGAACTTAAGGGACATTAGCATTTATCACTGAGAGATGTATTTTGATGGTGCTGCTTCCTTTTAAAAAGGAGAAGAATCTCGATCTACTCTTCCAAGAAAGGTAGGGGTAGGAATCGTTCTCTTAACTCTAGACCGTGATGTGATGAGATTCTCATACTATCTCTCAAATTCATGCACCAACAATGAAGCTGAGTATGAGACTTTGATTGGTTTGGAGTTAGCCATTACAGTGTGTGTCAAAATCATCAACATCTTCGGGGATTCTCAGCTGTTCATCAACTAGATTGCTAGATCCTATAAGGTTCTAAAACCTAAGCTTCATCACTACCATGAGTACACCATGAAGTTATTGGCCCAAATCTCTGAGGTCACCATCTACAAGATTCCTCGAGGAGAGAACACAATAGATGCTTTGGCCAAACTTGCCAAGGAGTTGGCATGTTTGGAAGATGAGTCATTCCAATAAGGGTCCAAAATAGACTAGTTTTATCCCTTGTTGATGTTGAACTCATCGAAAAACTCTCTCTTGAAGGGGGAAGTTGCCGTTGACAAGAAAGACGAGGAGCTGGATTGGTGGCAACCATTTATAAACTACTTGACTAAAGGCAAACTACCTCAAGATAAATCACAAGCACATCAGATGAAATAGAGAGCTCTCTCCTATGCTCTCATGGATGACACTTTGTATCGACGATCTTTCGATCAAATATGGTTACGCTATTTAGACAAACATGAAGCCCATAAGATCATGACGAGGTACATTCAGATCTATGCGGAGCGCATCAATCTAGTCCGAAGATGAAGGCAAAGATCAAGAGACTAGGATACTTCTGGCCCTCAATGATTACAGACTGCATAGATATAGCTAGGAGATGCCATCAGTGTTAGGTACACGGTGTATTTTGCACCAACCACCTAATATTCTACACTCTACATTAGCCTCATGGCCATTCGAGTGTTGGGGTACTGACATAGTGGGTCCGATTGACCCCCCTTCTTCTAAGGGTCATCACTTCATCCTAGCTGCCATCGATTATTTTCCAAGTGGGCGGAGGCAATTCCATTTAGAGAGGTCACATCTCAGCATGTGCTCTAATTTTTTAAGAACCATATTGTATATAGGTTCAGGGTACTTCAACAAATTATATCCGATAATGGTAATATATTCAAGAGCACTAAGATCAATAGCTTCATCAGAAGACATGGTATAGATTAGAGATACTCCACTATCTACTATCCCAGGGTGAATGGCCTAGTAGAAAAGCATTCAACAAAACTATCATCCATATACTAAAGAAGACACTTAACGATAACAAAAGACTGTGGCATGAGTAGCTAGTAGAGGCCTTGTGGGCATACTGCACCACATACAGAACTCCAACCTAATCTACCCCGTTCTCCTTAATGTATGGATCCAAAGATGTTCTACCCTTAGAAGTTTAGCTCCCATCACTAAGGATAGTAATTGGTAGTAAAATCACTACAGAGTAGAACGACAAGTTGCGGTTAGAAGAGCTCGAAGGTTTGGAGGAGAAATGCCTATAAGCATGCCAGAATCTTGAGTTGTACAAAGTTAAGATGAGTCAAGCTCACAACAAGTTGGTTTGTCCTAGAGCTTTTCAAGTAGGAGAGCTTATTTTAGTTCTAAGAAGATCGATTGTTGCCCATCGAAAGATGGGAGACAAGTTTGAACCCACTTTAAAAGGCTCTTTTGTCATAAAGAAGGCCTACTAAGGAGGATCTTATCAACTTATTAATTATAAAGGGGAACACTTGATGCTTCAAATCAATGGGATCTTTTTGAAGAAATACTATCCATAAAATCATGTTTGAAAATAATTATCTTTAAAAATTTCATTCCAATTTATCAAAATATTCTCTTCATTCAAAGCATTGTTTGCTTGTTTGCAAATCACGATGTATTTAGGGTAGGTGTAAGAGAACCCAAGAGGCATCCTATCCTTCTTTCACAACATGAACACAAATTAAAAATGATTCCCTAGTGCTACTAGAGTAGGTGTAAGAGAACTCAAGAGGCATCCTATTTCGACTAACACGGCTAAGTTAGGTGTAAGAGAACCTAAGCGGCATCCTTTCTTGGTGGGATCACAACTATCATTCATGGCACCATTTCATCAACTTTTAAGCACATTTTTGGATAGGTGTAAGAGAACCCAAGCGGTGTCCTATTCTCCTTTAACACAAACACAAACACAAACATATATCTTTATCTCAGGCTATTTTTGATGTGGGAGCAAGCCCCCTATGACACTCACTCATTAGTTGCTCTAGGTCGGGCTGACATGCTACCTTACTAGTGTGTCACCCCAGTGATCACTTGTTTGGAAGATGTGAGTCCCCTCACTTTCTTCCTGACTTGACCATTACAAATTGATGAGCACCTTGTTAGTTTGGTAGGCCTCACTACGCAGCCAGCAAGCTACCTCATGTTGATTTTGATTAAGAAGATGTAAGCCCATATGCTTTCTTTCCAACATGCACCCAGGTCAGTATATTTGAGGCTCGAGTCCCCTGCTCCTTTTCTCTTGACTACTTTTGAGTTAATTTAAGTCTCCCATTGGCATTCACTCAGTAGTTGCCCTAAGTCGGATAACACACCCAAGATGACTATCCCAATAGTTACTGTAAAAGGATGTCGGTCCCGATGCTTTTCTCCCAGACGTTGTCATGGCGGCGTACCTTAGGTTGGTTGATGTTCACTATGCTGATAGTGACTCACCTGGTGGATACACCACTTTTGGTAGATATGAGTCTCCACACTTTCTCCTTGAGTTGGCCATGAATACTTATAAACATTATCTTCTTTAGGGTTTTGGATAAAGCCCTTAGTGGCCCTCCCCTATGGGCACTCTACTTGGATTACGTCCTTTGTGACCCTATAGACGCTACCTAGGCTACTCTTGGATTGGACAATCTCCCTTTCCTAGTAGCCACCCCTATGATTGGAAAATTTGTTCAGCGGATGTACAGATTCTCCCTTGGACCAGTAAATCTGAGATAGGTCTAGGCTAATATAAGCTCTTTCTCTATGCAATCCCTCACAAATCAACATGGTCCATGATAAACAAATAAACAAATAAATTTATTTTCTTGTGGATTAGGAATTCAAGCCCCCCAGCGGCCCCTTTCCCAAGCAGGCATCCTATCTTTAGGGCAGTGCCAGCAAAACTCTCTATAAGAATTGCCTGGCTACACTTGAGTTGAGATAAGTCCCCAGGTTGGCACTCTCTCAGTGGTCGCCTTTTGGTTGTTCAATCTATTTTGCTACAAACAGGTTACTCTGATGGTCATTTCACTCTAGAAGATGTAATTCTACTACACATTCTTTCTAGCATGACTGTGGCAAAATGACGGACAGCCCTAGGTCGGGTTGACATGTTACCTTACTTTTGCGTCACCCAAATGGTCTTTTGTTCAGGAATATGTGAGTGTCCATGCTTTCTTCCCTGAATTGACCATTGTAAACTGAAAGACACCCCTTTGGTTAGATAGTTCTTCCCTTTGACCAGGAAACTACTCCCTTTGGATCGGTAAACCTGAAGTTGGACAAAGCTGACATGGCCCCTACTCAGTGCGGTCCATTGTAAACTGATAAGATCCATCAAATATAATTAAAATAAAATTAATTTTGACTATCTTTGAGCTGATTTATGTCCCCCAACAGCATTCACTCAGTAGTCAGCCTAAGGTTGAGTTCAATTCGTTGTGTCGCCAACATATCACCCCGGTGACTTATCCCTACTTTGGAAGATGTGAGTTTTGCTTTCTTTGTAGTACAACCGTTGCACACCAAAAGGCAACCCCTTAGGTTGGATAGTCTTACTATGTGGCTAGTAGACTACCCTTTTAGATTGGTAAATCTGAAGTAGGCTAGGACGACATGGCCCCTACTTAGTGTAGCCCATCGCAAATCGATAGGGTCTTCTAAAATTCAAAAATTTAAAATCTAAATAGAACCAACCAACCTCCCCCAGTGGAGTCAAGCTAAAATAATCAAATCAATCAGTTTGTCCTCATTGAGATGTAAATCTTCCCAATTTTTTTAGTGGAGTCAATTCAATCCAACTCAAACCTGCTCCCTTAATGGAAGATTCACACTTTTATCCCTAGTGGATTCCAAATTCTAATTCCCACTGGATTTCACAATCTCTTATCCCTAGTGGATAACATGATCCTTTTCCCCTATTGGAAGGCTAACATACTCAATCCCTAGTGGATTCCTCCTTCGCTCTCTTATGTTTTTGACATAAGTAGAGTGACATTGCACTAAGATCTTGATTCCTTCTATACCTCAGATTTAGGAGTAGATTGTTTCTGTTAGTACTTGTGGTTGTTTGAATGTTGTTGATTATCTTGATCAACACCAATACTTGTAGTATACCTTGTCAGTCACACCACACATATTGGGCGCCTTTGTTGATCTCACTTTTGGAGTGAGCTCTCAACTTCTCCATCTTAGACATAAGATTGCTCTAGATACTAAGAGTTCCTTAATCTTGAGACACTTCTAGTGATTAGGTGAACACTTACCATAACCTAGAGACTTAGAAGGGATTGATTTTTGAAAATAGGATTCATAGCAAATTTAAGTATGCTAAGAAGATCCTAATTATTTCATTTGTTTGTTGGATGTTTTGATTTTTTTTTGAAAGAGTAGGATCCTTAGAAAATTTAGGTATGCTATGAAAATCCTAAGTGTTTCATTTGTGTTTTGATTTGTTTAAAAGTGGAGACTTTACTTTAGCAAATATGGTATGTTAAAGATGAAGTACCACTTAATTTTGTGAAATGAAAATTTCACTTAGCAAATTTGAGTATGCTAAATGAAATTCCAAAAGATGTGTCCAAAATTTTGTTTGTGTTTTGGCTTTTGAAAATGGAAACTTCTCCTTAGCAAATTTGGTATGCTAAGGAATAAAGATCCAAAGGTGCTTGAAAGATTTTTGGTTTTGAATTTGGAGACTTAACAAATTTGAGTATGCTAAATGAAGTTCCAAATATGTCAAATTTTTTTTTTTTTTATTTTGGATTTGGAAACTTTACTTAGCAAATTGAGTATGCTAAATGAAGTTCCAAAATGTGTTCGAAATTTTTTGGTTTTGGAATTTGGAAACTTTACTTAACAAATTTGAGTATGCTAAATGAAGTTCCAAATAGGTTTAAAAATTTTTGGTTTGGAATTTGGAAAGTTTACTTAGCAAATTTGATTATGCTAAATGAAGTTCCAAAGTTGTTTGAAAATTTTAAAAATATGATTGTTAAGTTTCAATTTTTGAAAAGAGGATTTCCATTCAACAAATTTGGGTATGTAGAAATGGAAATCAACCTTATTTTTGAAATGTAAATATTTTGTTTTGTGTGTGATTATTGCTTTTTGAAAGAGGGAATTCCAACTTAATCATATGTGGGATATGTTTAAGTGGGATTCCCAAATGATGTTATTTTTATTTGGGAGTGAAATCTTCATTCAATAAATTTGAGTATATTAAATGAAGATGTTCATTTGTACTTTTGAAAAATTTAATTTTATTTGAAGATGAAATTTCCAGTCAAGAGGTGTGAGTGTATTGAATGGAAAGGTTCATATGTGCTTTTTTTAATTTTTTTTTAATTTTGACTTTTGGAAATATGATTGTTCATTTTGTTTTAAAAATGGAATCTTCATCAAAATGAATTGAAGGGAGATGTTCATTTATGCTTTGGAAAAGATTGTTAGTTTTATTTTTGAAAATCCTTACTTATAACAATTATGAGAATTGTTAAATGAGGGTGATTTAGAAAAAAATTGTGGAAAATATTTAATTATGTATATTTTTTGAAAAAGTGCTTTTTGAAAAACAAAGTTCTTATGAAAAATTTATTTTGTCTTAATTATTTTGGAATGAACCTTTCCTTATCATAAAAATGATAATGAGGAAGTCTTTAAGTGTTTTCTTTTTATTCAGATCTTTTTTATTTTTACCCATTGGAGAACCCAACGGGAGTTTTAAGGCCAACACGGAGTGAGGTCCTAAAACCTAAAGATGTTGGCTAACTTAACTTAAGAATGAAATAAACTAAATGCAGTGAAAAGAAAGATAGTCTCGGATTCATACCAAAGTACAAACCCACTATCAATACTCAAAGATAATGATCATTTACCAAACATGGAGAGAGGAACCATCCCCAGCGGAGTCACCAGAAAAATCTGTGGTAAAAAATGTCTATATGGTGTCGAGTTTAATCTGTGAGTGAAAAAGGCAAGAATATTAAAATTCATCTTTTTTGAGATGCCACGCAGATCCACAGATGTACTTATTCAGGTGATCGGGTATGTCATCAAGGATTAGTGTACTATCTCGAGAGATAGAAGCCATTACCCTTTAATGGACCTAATCACCTCAATAAGGACTCTTAAGGACAATGGGTCTATATATGTACTAGAGATTTTTCCCCACTTTATATGAAAAAGTAAAGCAAGGTTTGTTTTAAATCTGAGTTCATTAAGTTCCTTACATGGGCAAGCCCCATAGTTAATTACATCCTAAGGGATGAGATCCCTTAGGAATACTCTCGATTAAGGTAAATGATTGTTGTCTTCAAAGATTTCAATAGGAAAGGACTATCAATCGATTAGTTCAATTTTGAAGATCAAATAGGATTGATTAAAGAGAGGGAATTATTATCAAATCCAAAAGAAAGTTAAGTAGAAGATGCCTATGATGCTAGGAAACCTAGTGAGCATCTTAAACTATCTTATGGTTGAGATTTATATTTTTGATAATTTGTTTGAGTTGAATTTTTCATTAGAAGTTTAGGACTTATGATTCCATAACACAAGATTATGGAAATGCTTAAAAGGTGTGGAATTGTGCTTATGGCCCACAAAGGGGAGAAGAAATCTTAGAACCTAAATCTAGGGAGCTTTGGTGAGGGCCGAAAACACAACCTAAATCTAAGGTGAAAAATGGGTATTTGGTTTGCCTCCACAACATAGGACAAACCACCTGACTACTTGGACTTATAATCTCCTGGGGGTGGCCACCAATTAACTCCTCCTACGATTTTAAATACATGTAGGCAAGTCATATGCTTATGAAAGATAGCTAGGCTGTTATTTATTTAGAAAGAGACTAAGTCCTTAAAATCATTCCCTAAAGAGACTAGATCATGTAAGACATGCTTCAAATGCAATTCAGATATCATTTTATTTTCATTTTTGTACAATTATTTTAACTCAGGCTAATAGGATTGATATGCCTAATGCATGAGAAATAAAGTTATTGGCCAAAATCAGCGAGAAGGGAGGATGTGTATTTCCACCATGGCTCTCAAAGGTCAAGCAAAGTTTCTTTGGAAAAGGTGGAAGCCCTCCAATCGAGAGTGAAATAAGATGTTGTTGTGCATGATATTATAAAAGAAAGACTCATCCAGCTAAGGGGTTACTAATTCTTTTCTCTTGATTTTAAACCTAAGCATTAGGTGAGATTATGAGTTCTTTATTTTTAGTTTTGAATTATTAGATTTGATAAAGATTTAGTTTTTCCTAAGAGCCTAATCCACATCCAGGCCATAGATAAAGCAAGGAAGAAACTAGAAAAAATATGCCACTTAATGCAAAATAAACAAATTATCAATCAATTTATAAGGATAATTGTAAAAAGAATAAGAGGCCGTTGTGGTTGGGCACCATCGCACAAACCCAAAAATAAATTGGGTAGCCGAGCTCTACCCTTATACAACCCGGATTACAAATAAATTAAATTACAATTAAGCAAGGAATTCATTGTTATGGGAGTCTTCAAGCTTCATTTCTTCATTCTTCTTTTCTTCTTTTCTTCTTCTTCTTTTCTTTCTTCCTTGCTTCCTCCTTTTGGATGGTTGGAAGGTGGATACTTTGAGGCTTCACATGATGCATAAGATGAGATCTTATGACCAATGCTCATCCTAATCCCCATAACAATCATTTCAAAATCCTAATTACAAGAATTTACATGAAAAGGAAGAGTAAATCTAGCTAACACCTGCAAAATAAAGGTTAGCTAAACAACCACCAAATGCCAAGCATGTATATTGGACTTATCACCCCACACATGGGTGACTAAGTCCTATTTGGATTATGCTTAGGGGTATAAGCACTACAAGCAAAAGCATTTATATATATATATATTATATATATATATATATATATATCATATATATATATATATATATATATATATATATATATATATATATATATTATTATTATTACATCCATTACACAATCACAATAATATAAGATCACCATATCATCATAAATTCACATCAAAATATATCATGAAAAGTAAGTATCAAACCATGCACCGCCTTAACCTAAAGTTAGAAGTGGTGACTTAGCCTAATGTTTGTACTTTGTAGGTTTGTGTGATATGCTTAGTTATAACTTTAAGTTAGAATTTCCTAAGTGTGAAGCATGTTCAACTTAGAGGAGGGTTTCATTTAAGTGATTTAATTATTTTGGGTTGATTTTATTTCATCTTTTGATTAGGTTCAAGTGAATCCTATAATTAATTATTAAGTTATAAAGAGAGAAAAAGATAAGGAAACTTCTCTTTCCTTCCTTAAAGTAGATTCACATTTTAGTTTTGTTTAGTGAATGTTTTGGTTAATTATTTTAATTAATCTTAAGTTTAGATGAACTCTAAACATACCCATTCAAAAGGAAAGGCATTTTAAGATTAAATAAAATGAACTAAATTTATAAAAACACACATCACTTCATTTCTTTCCCAACATGTATAACATACACATGAATGAGTCCTAAGCATATCTATACATACAAATGAGAATATTTAACACACTTTATGATGAATGCCAAGTAATTCATTTAGGGAAATTTAGAAGTTTATGATGCATGATTTTCATTTAGTAGAAAAGAGATTTCTTATCCAATTTTCATATGCACATATGAAAGTAAGAAAGACATAAGTGAGTACACCGCCATTATTAACTAGAGGTGTAAGGTACAAGACCTACTTAGGGCTACTTAAAGCCTCAAAACCTCGGGGTTGTCTAGACTAATATACCACTTTCCTTAAATACAAACATGTGTACAAAAGAAAGAATGCAAAAATTTGTATTAGTTGATTCATTATGTTTATGCAATTTATGCATGAAAGCATAGGTAACCTTCTCAAGTGATATCATAGGAATGAATAGATATGAAATTAGGCAAGTGTTAGGTTCTTTTCAAATGAACCATACATCTTACCAATTCCTATTCAAAGCTATACTAAAGGAGAAGAGAAAGAAAACCTATGTTAAGCACATCCTTATATTCTCTCACATGTAAGCTTATAATTAAAATATAAGTAGCACACTTTTAGTTTTAGGCATTTGATTTATATGTTTTGAAAATAATTTGAATTTAATAGTGATAATAGTCACTCATACTTTTTACTTTAGCCAACACATGCAAATTTGACATAAAGTAAACATTTTTATTTTTAAATTTGAATTTTGGAAAGTATGGATGCATGAAACCAAATGACATATATATTTAGCATGTTAGGAAAGAATTAAAACAATGAAATCATGTAAACACATTCACCTTAATTAAATCCTAATGACAATCTTATGAAATAAAAAACGTTAAAATAAATCAAAGTTTATTCAATATGGTTTTTGTTTGATTTTGAATTTGATTTAATTTTGAAAAGTGAGTTGTTTACTATTCCTAACCCATTCCCAAATGTTTGACATTTTTTTTAATTTTTAGATGATTAGATTCATTTTTAAAATTTTGGTTAGGTTAAATTATATGAATTAAGCAAGTTAATTAACCCTTACCTACACCACCTTAGCATAGTTAACCAAGTAATTATGAGCTAATGAGATGACATAAAAACTCACAAAAAATTTAAACTTGCAATGCACCTATGAAGAAAAGGGTCTAATACAATTTGGCTCATGATTAATGGTTAATTAAGCTAATAGGTTTAACTTAAGTAATTTCAAAACACTCCTCACACATGTGAGGTGAGTTTTGATTTCCTTAATTGAACTTAGGTTCTTGAACACCTAAGCATCTACCCAAAGTAGATTAATTAAGTTATGGAAGTTTTTAGAATTTTTAGAAATTAATTAAAAGAATGATTAATGAATTAACCCTTAATTTAGAGATGATTAAGGAAAGAAAAGGGGGTTCAGGAAATAGCTTTGGGGAAATACCCCAAAAATATTCCCTAAGCCTCCTATTCACTGGATCTAATCTCAACTTTAACAAGGGGTTAAAATAGTAATCACACCCTTAATTATCCTTAATTATATTAAGGGAGTAACTAGAAAATATATTTGTAATTCCCCCAATTAAACCTTTAATAAACACCAAGAAAATTAGGGGAGGTAGAAGTCATCCACCAAAACATACCCAAGAAGTTTGGGATCAATTAGAGGATTAATTAAGAAGTAATTAGCAAAATATGATTTCCATTAAAACCCAAAATCAAAGAAAAATATAATTCAAAATCTATAAAAAAACATTTTTAGAATATTCTAGATTGAATTATCTTTCCACAGAGATTTAACTCATATTTTTTTCATTTTTATTTAAGGAGATATGAATTTTTGAAACCTAGGGATTAATTAAAATTAATTAAAACCTTAACTAATCCCCTTAGCTCATAACATCTGCGTGTGGCGGCTTTACACGCGCATTGTGAGCTATCCACTTAAACATCATCATCGGCGCGATGGCGGATGCGGTTTGATCCGCGTTGATCAAGGATCGAATGGCCAGGGATCACCACATGGTTTCTAAAGGGTAAATCAATTTATAAAATGTGTGTTTAATCTCGACCGTCCATCCAAAATGCGGATGGACGGCGATCTCCAGTTCTTTTCTGAGGATCAATGGAGACCGTCCATGATCTAAGGGAAGATCCAAGCTCAATCGAGCTTATTAGAGTGAAACTTTACCCACACCATCTTATGATAATGACAAGCCTATCCAATGGTGGAATTCACATGCCATGAAAATTTCTTTCACAAAGGACCAACACCTCTAAGCTTAGTGGTCGAAAAATTCCATACCTTGCCGGAGGTGATCATCGGCACCCAAGCTTGATGAGGTAGCTTCGTCTAGTGGAGACAAAGCCCTATTGAAAATTTTAAGCCTTGGGGTTGAGTAGATCTCTCTATGGACCAACACCTCCTCTCCTTGTGCGGCTTTGATCCAATTCAACTCCTCCTTACTTTGGGAACTTGAATGAGAGCTTGGGTGCACTCGACTTGATCCCCTGAGGGAGTGTGCAAAGGGAATTGGAGTAGATTATTGTGTGGAAGAAGTTGGGAAATGAGAGGAGCTCCCCTATTTTCTAAGGAAGAAAATCGAGAAATGCAAGATTCAAATCCCATAGGAAGCTTTGGAATGCTCTCTGATGTCTCTTGACACTCGCTAGTGCTCAATCGACAATGAGGGTGATGAATTCAAATGGAATTAGGGGGAGTATATCTCCGCCTATGGAAATCAAATGACCAAAGCTTGAGTTGCTGTTTTGATCTAATTGACCATATGGAAAGGGTTTTTTGGGCTATTTGAAGTTGGCACATAGTCAGTTTGAGCTCTTGAGTGGATTGGTAACCTCCCATTTGCTTCAAATCAAGTAAAGGGAGGTTTTTGAATTAGCCAATTTGAGCTAGGGGTTGGTTTTGCCTTTGTTCTATTTGGGCTGACCCAAACCCATTGGGTTGGGTGCACCATTCTCCATTGGGTCCACTTGACCTATTAGGAAGGTATCAAGTCGATATGAAGAGGGCTTGACCAAATTACCCATGGATTAGAACAAAATTTATTCTATGACCTAGGGTTAAAATGGTCATTTGGCTATTTTTGAATTTGATTTTGTTGAGTATGTTGAGAAAATAGGTTTGGGCCAAGTTTCATTGAATTTGATGTTCATTTGATATGGTTTGTCTCATGTTGACCCATTTAGGTCAAAATGGGTCAACTTGGGTCAAGTTGACCAATTGGTCAAATTGGGTCAAACCAAGGGTTGGGTCAAGTTCATATGACCATTTGAAATATTTTGGTGGCTTTGGTTTAATTCAATTTGGTTTAGTTTTGAATTTGGCTCATATGACTTCATTTAGGTCAAATGGGTCAAGTTGATCAATTTAACTCATTTGACCTCTTTGAGCTAGGTCATGGTAGGTTTAGGTTAAGTTAGTCATATGAAGTGGATTTGTATCTTTGTTTCCAATCAATTTTGGTTAAGTTTGAATTTGGCTCAACATGACCCCTTTAGGTCAAGTTGGGTTCAAGGTCAATTGGGCTATGTTGGGTCTAGTTGCTCAATTGAGGCTTTAGTCAAGTTCAACAAGTGATTTGGAATGAACTTGACCCATTGGTTTCAATCAATTTGGCTTAGATCAAATTTTGACACATTTTGACCCTTTAGGTCAAGTTGGGTCAACTTGGGTCAAGTGGCCAATTGGGCTAGGTTAGGCTCAAATGTTGACTTGGTCAAGTTCAAACATAGTTCATGTTTCAATCAATTTGGCCTATGGTGGATTTTGGCTATGTTAAGTTTCATTTTGGTTAAGTGTTGACTTGGTCAACCCTTAGGTTTGACTTGGTTTGACTCATATTGATTGATTGATCATCCCATGATGATTGTTGATCATGATGAGAGATATAGATGAGTTTGATTCAATCCAATTTGGTTAATTTGGCTCATAAGGGTACTTTAGATCAAGTGAGCCTAGGTGGGTCAAATGGCTTGGTCAAAGCTTGATTTGAGTTTGATTGAACTTATATATGGACTTATGATTGAAATATAAATCCATTTGCAAGTGGTTTGAAGTCAAATGGGTTTTGATTCATTTGACAATTTCATATTCAAAGGAAGAATATGAATGGATTTGGGGTTTGATTTTTGAATTGGATTTTGATTTGATGATTGAAGTTTGTATTTATATATGGATTCATGATTGTAGGGTTGATTGAATCATGAAGAAAAATCAAGAGTTTGGCTTGATTTGAAATTGATTTGGCTAAGTTTAAGATTTTGACATGAAAGGCTTAGGTTGGATTTTGAGTGGATTTGAGTTTTGAATTTGATTTGATTGTTTGATTTTATATTTCATTTATATATGTGAATATAAATGAGAATATAAATAGATCATGAGAAAATTTTATGAATTTGATGTGATTTGATCATGATTTAGGCTAAGTCCATTCAGAGGAAATTTTTAAAGGACTTAGGAAATTTTGGGAGTACTTGATTTATATTTATATTCCATTTATATATGTGAATATAAATGAGAATATAAATGAGTTATGAGAAAATTTCAAGGATTTGAATTGATTTGATCATGATTTAGGCTAAGTCCCGAAGAAGGAAATTAAGGACTTAAGAAATTTTGGAGTTTGAAGCTTGAATTTTTTGAATTTGATTTAATTGATTTATATCTATATTTCATTTATATATGTGAATATAAATAGGAATATAAATGAGTTATCAGAAAATATCAAGGGTTTGATTTGGTTTGAATACTATTTAGGCTAAGTCCATGATGGAAAACTTAAAGGACTTGGGAAAAAAATTTGAATTGATTTTGAATATGGAGTTTAGTTTGGTTGGTTTGAATTTATATTTCATTTATATATGTGAATATAAATTTGAATTTAAATGAATTATTAGAAAATCTCATGAGTTTGAATTGGTTTAAATCATGATTTTGGCTAAGTCCTTAAGAGGAAATTAAGGACTTAAGAAAGATTTGGACTTAGGAATTTCATTCTTGGATTTCAATCATATGAAGTTGATTTGAATTTGGAGAAAGTCAAATAAGATTGATTTAGAGTTTGACTTGAAGGAAGGAAGGTGAGGAATGGTTTAAGCTAAGGGTAGACAAATTTTCTAACACCCCAAGGCATGACCTATTCTTATGGCTAACTCATCTAAGTCCTGGGTTGAGTGTCACTAATCACTAAATGTGTCTTAAGACTAAGAAACTCTTAAAGTATAAGAGAAGTCCTATGTCTAAGATGGAGGGGTTGAGAGCTCAATCTAAAAATAAGGTCAACACAACTCAATTGATTTTCTCAAATCTCAAATAAATTCTAACTCAATTGATTTTCTCAAATCCAAAATCAACTCCAAATTCAAATTTCAATCCTAAATGATTCAAATCTAAAATCAATTCCAAATATAACCCTAATTTTAAATGATTGAAATCCATGATTAATTCCAAAATCCAAAACCTTCCTAAGCCTTATGAATCACATCCATAAGCTTAGCCAAACCCTTCAAATCAATCTAAAGCCTAGTGATTTCTTTATAAATCACTTATTTCATCATTTATAATCACAACTATAAATGAAATTGGCATCCAAATCATCTCAAATCAATCCAAAGCCTTGGATTTTCTCTTCAAACAACCACTCCTTTAATCACATGCCCAAATATAAACATAAACTACAATTAGCAAGCCAAAATCAAACTTACCCAAGTCAAACCCATGTTCATTCTTTTGACTTGAAATTATCAAATGAACCAAAATCCATTTGACTCCAAACAACTTGCAATTGAATTTATATTTCCATCATAAGTCCATATGTAAGTTCAACCAAACTTGAATCTAGCCTTGATCAAGCCATTTGACCCATTTAGGCTCACTTGACCCAAAGTGACTTGAAGGACCATTTTAAGCCAAATTCTAATCCAACCCAAATTGGATTGAACTAAGCCCAAACCTCACATTGTGATCAACAATCATCCTAGAATGCTCAATCACTCAAATTGGGTCAAACCAAGTCAAACCTAGCTTTCGAGCAAGTCAACATTTAATCCAAATGAAACCTAAACTAACCATAATCACTATATGTTAAATTGATTGAAACATTGATCTAAACCAATCCATAATCAATGATTGAACGTGAATAAGTCATCAATTGAGCCAAACTAAGCCTAATTGGCCACTTAACCTAGGTTGACCCAAATTGGCCTAAAAATCCAAAATGAGTCCAATCTCGATCTAAGCCAAATTTGGTTATAACCAATGGATCAAATTCATTCCAAATTGATTGTTGAACTTGACCAAAGCTTTAATTGACTAATTAGACCCAACCTAGCGAATTGACCATGAACCTAACTTGACCTAAAAGGTCAAATCAACTTGAACTCAAACCAAATAAAAATGATTGAAACTAAAACTTGCAATACATTTCAAATGATCAACCAGGCCTAAACCAACCCATGACCTAACCTAATTAGGTCAAATGAGTCAATTTGATCAACACAACCCATTTGACCCAAATGAACCTAAATGAACCAAACCAAATCTAAACCAAACTAAACCAAACCAATGACACCCACAGGCTCCAAATGATCATTTGAACCTGACCTAACCCATGGTTTATTGATTTTAATTAATAACAATTTGACCCAACTTGACCTAAATGGGTCAAACCAAATGAACTCCAAATCACCTGAAATTTGGCCCAACCCATTCTTAAATCATTTCAAATATGGCCAAATCAAACTCATAGCCAAATGACCACTTTGGCCTTAGGTCAAAGGGTATCCTATGACTAAATTCACTTGAAATTTGGCCATTTCTTTCTCAAGGCCACTTGGCATCCTTCTATAGGTCCACATGGGCACCAAGGAAGGTGGTGAACATGACCCAATGAGCTTGGGTTGGCCATGATCCAAGGCAAGGACAAACTGACCTTCCTAATCACATTTGAACACTTGGATCACCAAATCCACTCACCAAGCACATGGGGAGTCACTCTCCCTCACTCCTCTGCCCAAAATAGCCATGTGGGATGTTTTGTAACTCAAATCGATCAACCAATCCAACCCATTGAGCCAAAATGACCAAATTCACTTGAAATTTGGCCATTTCTTTCTCAAGGACACTTGGCATCCTTCTATAGGTCCACATGGGCACCAAGGAAGGTGGTGAACATGACCCAATGAGCTTGGATTGGCCATGATCCAAGGCAAGGACAAACCAACCTCCCTAATGACATTTGAACACTTGGCTCACCAAGCACATGGGGAGTCACTCTCCTCACTCCTCTGCCCAAAATAGCCCATGTGAAATGTTTTGTAACTCAAATCGATCAACCAATCCAACCCATTGAGCCAAAATGGCAAATCAGCCACCCACCATCGATCCAAGGAGGGGGGACTGTTGAGCTCATTTTTAGAATGAGCTCTCAACCTCTCCATCGTAGACATAGGACTCCTCTTAGTCATTAAGAGTTTTTTAGTCTTAATACACTTCTAGTGATTAGGTGAACACTTAACCTAACTATAAAGACTTAGAAGAGTTAGCCATAGGAATAGGTCATGCCTTAGGAGTGTTAGGAAAACTTGTCTACCCTATAGCTTGAAGCAAATCCTTCACTTCCTTCTTTCAAGTCAAACTAAAACCAATTCCAAATCAAATCTCAAATCAATTCCAACTTAATTGATTTTCTCAAACTTTAAATAAATTTTAAAAAACTCAAATCATGAATCAAATCTCAAATGATTAGAACCCATGATTGAATTCCAAATCAAAAATCCTTCCTAAGTCACTTTGATTTCATCTTATAGACTTAGCTCAAATCTAAATCACTTTAAACGTAAGAGATTTTCTCATAAACTATTTATATTTTCATTTATATTCACAAATATAAATGAAATATAAGTCCAAATAATCAAAACAAATACAAAACTCAAATCCAAACCCAATCAAAATCTGACCTAAACTCTTTCAACATAAACCTTTGAACTCCTTCAAATCAAATCCAAATCACTTCAAACACAAGAAATTTTCTCATAACCCATTTATATTCTCATTTAGATTCACAAATAAAAATGAAATATAAATTTAATTAATCAAAATAAATACAAAACTCAAATCCAAACCCAATCAAAATCTGACCTAAACTCTTTCAACATAAACCCTTAAACTCCTTCAAATCATATTCAAATCATTCCACGCTCAAGAGATTTTCTCATAACCTATTTATATTCTCATTTATACCCACAAATATAAATGAAATATAAATTCAAATACCAAAAACTAAATTTAAAAATCAAACCAAATTCTAATCAAAATCTAACATAAACCCTTTCAAGTCAAATTCTTGAACTTAGCAAAATCAAATTCAAATCAAGCCAAGCCCTTGATTTCTTCATGATTCAATCAATCCTTCAATCATGAATCCAAATATAAACACAAACTTTAATCATCAAACCAAAACTAAATTCAAAATCAAACCCAAATCAAACTCATGTTCACCCTTTGAACTTAAAATTATCAAATGAATCAAAACCCATTGGACTCCAAATCACTTGCAAATGGATTTATATTTCAATCATAAGTCCATATGTGAGTTCAATAAAACTTGGATCAAGCTTTGACCAAGTCAATTGACCCACTTAAGCTCAGTTGATGCAAAGTACCATTTTGAGCCAAATTCTAATCCTACCCAAATTGGATTGAGCTAAGCCCACTTAAGCCTCACATTATGAGCAACAATCATCATGAGATGATCAATCACTCAAATTGGGTCAAACTAAGTCAAACCTAAGGGTTAACCAAGTCAACACTTAGCCAAAATGAAACTAGCCAAAAAATCTAGGCCAAATTGATTGAGACCATTGATTTAGACTCATTCATGATCAATGTTTGAACTTGACCAAGTCATCATTTGAGCCTAACCTAAATTGGCCACCAAGTTGACCCAAGTTGACCTAAAAAGTTAAAATATGTCAAATCTTGATCTAAGCCAAATTAATTGCAACTAATAGGTCAAGTTCATTCTAAATCACTTTTTGAACTTGACCAAAGCCTTAATTGGCCAACTAGACCCAACCTAGCTCAATTGACTATGAACTTAACTTGGCCTAAAAGGTCAAATTGAGCTAAAATCAAATCAAACTAAAATTGATTGAAACCAAAGCTTGCAAAATATTTCAAATGACCAACCAAATCTAAACTAACCCATGACCTAACCCAGTTGGGTCAAATGGGTCAAATTGATCAACTTGACCCATTTGACCTAAATGAAATCAAATGAACCAAAATCAAATTAAACCAAACCAATGATATCAAAATATTTCAAATGGTCATATGAACTTGACCTAACCCTTGGTTTGACCCAATTTGACCAATTGGTCAACTTGACCAATTTTGACCTAAATGGGTCAACATGAGCCAAATGATATCAAACCAACTCCAAATTCTTTGAAATTTGGGCCAACCTAATTTCAAACTATTCTAAATCTGTCCAAAGTGAAATAAAATATAAATGACTATTTTACCCCTAGGTCAAGGTGTAACCTATGACCAATTCCACTTGAAATTTGTCATATCCTTTTCATGGCCACATGACACCCTCTTAGTGGATCAAGTGGACACTAATGAGTGTGGTGCACATGACCCAATGGGTTTAGGTCACCCAAACCCAACCCAATGCCAAAACTGACCACCAAATAGGAAATTCTCCACATTTGGATCACTCCTCCACTCAAATGAGCACATGGAACATCTCCACTCCCTTCTCCAAAGTTGAATCACATGCCACCTCAAATGACCTAACAAACTCAATCAATGAAGCCAATTTGATCAAAATGGCATGTGCAAGCTCGTCGTCGATCCTAGTGGGGGGAGATATACTCCCCCTAATTTCACTTGAATTCACATCACTCACACTGATTGAGTCTAGGGAACTCAGAGCAAGCTTCTCCAAGTTCCTCCAAGCTTCCTCAAGCATTTCCCATTTTCTCCATTCTTAGTTTCTTCAAGCTAAAAATACATGAGGTAGGAAGAAGTTCCAACTTATCCAATTCATCCAAATCCAAATTCCTTCTACAAGCACCATTAGAGGGCTCAATCAAATTCGCCTAAATCAAATTCCAAGTAATCAATCCATGAGAAGGGAGAGTTTGATCAAAGTCACAAGCACTTGAAGCCCATTTTGGTCAATAAGAAGATCTACTCAATCTCAAGCCTTCAAACTTTCAACATGGCTTCATCTCCACTAGATGAAGCTACCTTGACAATTGGGAGCACCTGATAGCCTTCGGTGAGGTATAGATCAAAACCAAGCTTAGGCTAGATTTTTATGGTCCTTTGTGAAGGAAAATATCATCCCATTGAAAATTGACCATTGGATATTTTCATTTTTGCTTCTTGATGGTGTGTGATCAATCCCCACTCAATTCGAGCTCAAGTGAGCTTGGATCAAGGCCTAAGGGATGAACTATTACCGTCTCCCGCAAGCGAGGTCAGGGATGAATCATGGACTATTCATCCCTCATATTTTAGATGGATGATCCTGATTAAAACACTTGAGATTATCTGTTTAATCCATTTAATACCGCGGGATTGATCTTGATCATCCGATCTTTGATTAGACACTCCAAGGGAATGTGCGCATAGTGCTGCCGACTGACTGTGTAGCCGATGTGATAACGTAAATAACCAATCTCGTCTTATCACATGGAAAGCACGCGCCACATCAGTGGTCCACGTGGTGCCGATGAGATTAGTTATATAATTAGGGATTTAATTATCTAATAATCACAAAAACTTTAAAATTATATAACTAAATGTATAAAAAAAAAAAATACAAACTCAAATTTATTTTGAAGATATTTCAAAGGAGAATAATATAAAATTAAGTTTAATTGATTTTGAATAGTAAATTTTATGCAATTTGGGTTTTATTGGAAATTTAATTATGTTAATTACTCCCTAATTATTCCATTGATTAATTCCAAACTTCTCAGGTATGTTTAGTGGGATGACTTCTGCCTCCCTAATTTTCTTGGGATTTATTAATGGTTTAATTAAAGAAATTGCTTGATTCACTCCTAATCACTCCCTTAATCAACTAAATAATTAATTAACCTATTAAATAATGATAAATTCATTAATTAATCTTAGTAGTCATCTTGGAATAGTGAATTAGACTTAGGAATGAGATTAGATGCCTTTTCCAAATCTTTTGCCCTAAGTCTATTTCATTTGAATGAGAACTTAATTAAATTACAAATGGATTAATGATTTAATCATTTCATAAATAGCTTAATTTACCAAACTTAAAATAAAAAATTAATCCAAAAACTTAATCACTTAATCAATCCTTTCTTGGGTAGATACTTAGGTGTTCAATAACCTAAGTAGCTTAAGGAAATCATATCTAACCCATATGTGTGGGAAGGGTTATGAAAGTACTTAAATTAAATCATTTAGCTTAATTAATCATTAATTATGAGCTAAATGCATTAGGCTCCTTTCTTTCTTAGGTGCATTGCTGATTTAAATTCTTTATAGATTTTATGTCATCCATTGCACATAATTATTTGGTTAAATATGTTAAAGTGGTGTAGGTAAGGGGTAATTAATGGACTTAATGTACACCTTAACCTAAATAAAATATAAAATTAATCTAATGGTTATAAAATTAAACTAAAATAACATACACATGTGGGAGATGGGTTAGGACCAGTAAATCTTTTCATATTTTCTAAATTCAAATCAAACTCAAAAAAAAATCAAAATTTCCTTAAACCAACTTTGATTCACTTTAAATAATCTTATTCTATAGGATTGTCTTTAACAATTAATTAGGGTGAGTGGGGTTACATGCTTACATCATTTTATTTCTTTCATAGCATGCTAAATGTGTATGTCATATGAAATCATACATTCATGTCTTTTGAAAAATAAATTAAAAATGAAATATTTCATTTATGTCAAATTGCATGTTTTGGCTAAAGTAAGAATATGAATGGCTATTATCACTATTAAATCCAAAATTACTTTCAAAACTTATAAATTGAACATTGCAAATGAAAGGTATGCTACTTATAATTACTTATGAGCTTGCATGTGAGTATAATATAAGATGTGCATTATGTGACTTTTCCTTCTCTTCTCTTTTTGCATAGTCTTGAATAGGATTTGCAAAGTGTATTGTTCATTTAAAAAGAACACAACACTTGCTTAAATCCATTCTTATTCATTCATACGTTATCATTTAAGAGGGATGCACATATAAATTAAACAACCAAAATCAAACAAACAAACATAAACTTTTTGCTTGATTCTTTTTTTTTCATTTCTTGTTATACATGCACATGTATTTAAGAGAAGTGGTATATTAGTCTAGACATCCTGGGGTTGCAAGACTTTAAGTAGCCTCAAGTAAGTCTTGTACCTTACACCCCTGGTGTAAAAAATAATGGCATCATACTCACTTATATCTTTCATACATATGGATGTGCATTTAGTTAATGGATGAGAAATCCCTCTTTTTTACATAATAAAGACATGAATTAATAATCCAATTATTAAATATAATATCCAAATTTTCAAATCACATCTCTTTCATTCATAATCAAAGTGTGCTAAGATTTGCATTACATGTATAAGTATGCTTAGGATTATTCATATGCATGATATATATGCTGGAAAGAAATGAATGATTGTGTTATGTGATAGTAATTCATCCTAAGTAATCCTAAGATGCCTTTCTTATTAAATAGGACTATTTAAAGATAACCTAAACTTAGAACCAATTAAAATACATAATAAATCATTCACTAAATGAAATTCTTTAATCAATCTACCTTATGTTTTAAGGTAGGGAAGAAAGAGAGCTCTCTTCTCTTTTCTTCTCTTCATGACATATAGTCACTAAATGTAGGTTCATTCAAACCAAATCAAATTATCAGCTAAAATTAACAAGTCAACTAAATCACTTGAAATGAAACCACCATCTAAATTGAATCTTTCACACTTAGAAAATTTTAAACTTAAAAGCTTAGCTAAGACATGCCACACAAGCCTTAAATGGCTCACACATTAGACTAAGTCACCATTTCTAGTTTTAAGTTAGGGTGGTGCATGGTTTGATGAATGTTTTATTTTTTGATATATTATTTTAGACTGGATATTAGGATGTATGTGCGTAGTCTAGATGTTAGGCTGATATTATCTTAATCATGCTTTCTGTAGGGGGTTGTGTTTAAGGGGTGTTGTAATAAAAATATAAATTCTTTTTATTATGCAGGTTGCTTATACTCCTAAGCATAACCCAAATTAGGATAGATGGACTTTGTTACCCATGTATGGGGTGCTAAATCCAAATTATTTATATAACTGCTTGGCTTATGTGGTATGTTTAGTTAACATTTATTTTGCAGGTTTAGTTAGGTTTACCTTTCCCATTTTGATGTAAATTTAGTAATTAATATTTGGAATGAATGTTATGGGGGATCAGGATGAACATTGGTTATAAGACCAAGTCTTATGTACCATGTGATGCCTTTGGAGCAACCATATTCCAATCAAGCCAAAAGGAAGAGAGAAAAGAAGCAAATCAAAATGAAGAAATGAAGAATGAAGAATGAAGAATGAAGACTCCCATAACATAAATTCTTTTAAATTATAATTTTTTATTTGTAATCCGGGTTGTATAAGGGTAGAGCTCGGCTACCCACATTTTTTTTTGGGTTGTATGGTGGCACTCGACCGCACCGGCATCTTATTCTTTTAACTAATTTTATAAATTGATTTATGTTATGTTTATGATTACGCAATTAGGATGACATGATTTTCTTAGTTTCTTAATAGTTTGATGATTGTTGAATGGCCTGAATGCAATTAGGCTCTTAGGGAAAATAAAATTTCTATTCAATTAATCAATTCAAAATTAAATTAAATAATTCATAACCTCACCTGAAGCCTAGGACATAAATCAAGATAATAAAAGATTTACCAACCTCATAACTGGATGTTGTATGTCTCATATCATGCATAAATCATATTGTCTCACTCTTGCCAATGGAGGTCTTCCACCTTTTTCAGAGAAAATGGCTTGACCTTTGAGAGTCATGGTGGAAACACATCTCCTTCTTTCTAATTTTGGCACATAATTGATTTTCTCATGCATTAGGCATATAAAATCCTATAACCCGTGTCAAATAAGAATGTCCAAAAATCAAAATAAAACTTGACAAAATTTGCATTAGATTTAAGTCATTATTCATGCCCTTCATGATCTAGTCTCTTAGGGAGTGTGTTTAAGGACTTAGTTTCTTTCCTAAATAAATAATAGCCTAGCCATCTTGCAAAGCATAAGACTTATCTACTTGTATTTAAAATTGTAGGAGGAGTTAGTTGGCGGCCACCTGTAAGCCTAACAGTCAGTGGTTTACTCTCTCTTATGGAAAAATTATATACCCATTTTTGCCTTAGATTTAGGTCATGCCTTGGCCCTCGTCAAAGTTTCCTAGATTTTGGATCTAAGGTTACTATTTTCATTTGGGGCTACAAGCATAAATCCTCACCTCTTAGGCATTTCTACAACCTTATATTGTGGAATTATAATTCCTAGATTTCTAATAAAAATTCAACTCAAACATATAATTCTACTCAATTTCAAAAATATAAAGCCCAACCATAAGATAGTCTAGGATGCTCACTAGGCTTCCTAGTATCATGCGCATCCTCTACTCATCTCTCTTTAGTTTCGATAATAACTCTCTCATTTTGATCAATCCAACTTGATTCTTCTAAAAATAACCAATTGATTGATAGTCTCATCTTTGAAATCTTTGAGACAATGATCATTTGCCTTAATCGAGAGTATTCTTAAGGAATCTCATTCTTTAGGATGTAATTAACTATGAGGGCTTACCACTATAGGAAACTTAATGAACCAGGCTTAAAATAAACTCTACTTTACTTTTCCATATAAAGTAGGGAAAAGATCTCTGGTACATTTGAAGACCTATCTTGCCTTAGGAGTCCTCATTAGGTGATTAGGTCCATTATAGGATAGTGACTTCTATCTCTTGAGATAGTACACTATTCCTTAATGTTGTACTCGATCATATCTACGGATCTACGTGATGTCCCTTCACATAAACACACACGAAATCTCATCAACACTAAAAATAAACACCACACACCTATAGTTAATTACCCCTCCCAATAAATGAGAGTGAACTTTCAATTAAGGCTTGTCATTAGATCGCTGAATGTATAACATATAGTAGCAGCGTATAAGTTTAAAATTTAAGATTATGAAATTCATCATTTTAACTTAAAGCAGATGGTTGGGGGAATAATGATGTGTTCAATCTAGATCTCATGGTTCCGTCATCCCAGGCTGTCGTGGTCCCTAGTCTACTTAGTTAGAGGAGGTTGTTGACCCAAACTAATCGAAGGATCCTTATCAGCAACACATGGGTTATCATCCAAGTAATCCTTATAGACCTAGGGTGGTGTTTGTTTAAGGAGATAGCTTAAGTCTACCATAGATGGTAGAGGGCTTTTTGCCCTATCAGATGTACCTTATGATTCACATCTCAAATGGCGGAGCTATTGGGGACATACAGGCTACATTCGTGATCATAATATAATGATTCCATTTGGCAACCTCCCGATCAGAAGACTTTGGTCGTAACTACATCATATGTGGAGCCTACTGGTCAAGCCACATAGGCAAAGGTCACGGGCCACATCCTTATTGGCATGATATTGATTGAGAGTGAACATAATATAACACTTAATTTGACTTTGGCTCTTTTGTGAGCTAGAGTTTTCTTAATTTATCACATATGACAAACAATTGTGGAAGGTGGATTGAGTAGAGTTTGCTTTAAGTATTTAAAGTGAATTTCATTTAGACATTTATAGCTTAATGACATATTAGATTTCACATTTGGTTTGACACTTGATTTTGATTAATTCAATTTAAGCTTGCAAGAACATTTTGATGGTAGGTATCCCCTCTAGTTGAAATCATCATTCAACACAGTCATCATCGGGGTTGATGTATTATTTGATCACGGCTTCTAGTTTAATAGATGATCATATATACTATTATATGATAAAATTAGCTTCTAAGATTTTTCAATAAGTCAAAATTCTTATAATAGTTAGATTTTTTAGGTTTTGTTAATCCGAACCTGGTCCTAAGACCCAAGCAGCTTTGTAATGTTTGTTATTGTTCATTGATATTTGGAATTATTAGTGATAAATGTTATTTATGTTTGCTGGTAAAATATTAAAATTTACATTTACTCGCATGTGAGTTATTGAATTTCATATTCGTTCTCCAAGCTTGATTGTGTTCAATTTAAATGACTTTTATTAAGTTATATTAATTTTAGTGTTTATTGCTTTGGTCATAATCATATTTATTAGCTAGCATCGTAGTCACATCCATATTCATGTAAGAGCTATTAAATCCAATTTGGATTTATTCTTAACTCTACAACAAATTTCATATTTATTTAAAAGACACTAAACTTCATTTTTATCATGAGTCTCTTGTGAATTTATTATCAGCCTCCTCAAGCTTCACTTGCATTTGACTTGAATATCCTCATTTATTTCAACATATAATGCAACATGCTCAAGCATTCATTTGATGGCGAACTAAGTGAATGGAGCCCATTTTTACTTGATTCACTCTTATATGGTTTTAGTATTTATTAAGCTCCTTCAAATTTAATTATAAATTTATCATTTTATGACTTTATATTTTATATTTAACTTAATGTTAAGTCATTTTTTGTTTTATATTTAACAATTTGGAAAAATTTCGGCATAGCGGATCGCATCTAACGCTGGAGATTGGTCTGCGATGGCGTGGCGGTTGGTATTCTTGAACCTTTATCCATCTCATCACGCCATGATAGCGTATAAATAAATCAAAGAGTACATGCATTTATACTTATATTCACACATTTTTTTATCTACCATTAACCACAAAGATAAATTTTGACATCTAAACTCAATCATATAAGAAATTTGTTGGAGTGGTAAACCCATGTTGACTCTCAATTTTTCCCCCAGAAAATGAAGAACCACTCCAGCCAAAAGCATAACTCCCTCAACCGTAAGAACCTCTTCCCATTTGGTAACTCCCATTCTATCTCCTTGCTCCTAGTAGAACGAGGACTCTTCCCTTCTCCAACTCTGCCTCCTGGGGCATTTGACATCACTTCCGCCCGCATTTGACATCATTCTACCGGTATCTCTGTGCTTGTCACTAGAGCCACTGGTTTTGTCGGCACTCATGTTAATAATGCCCTCAGGCGCCGCAGCGATGGCGTGGTCGGTCTCGACAAATTCCTCGTCCGCAGTCCCGCATTCTTCCTCTACGACTGAGCGGCGTTCCCTTCGCTCTCTCTCTCTCTCTTAGGTTCACAGCAAAGAAAAAATATATATATATATATATAAAATAAAAAAATCTCACTGTCATGCTCTCTCTCTCTCTTTCGGATTCACGAAAGCAAAAAAAAAAGAAAATCTCTCACCGCCACTCTCTCTCTCTCTTTCGGATTCACAGCAAAAGAAAAAAATATATAATAGAAAAATCTTACCGCCACTCTCTCTCTCTCTCTCCTTCCCTCTCTCTCTCTTTCGCATTCATAGCAAAAGAAAAAAAAGTATAAAATATATAATAAAAAAACCTCACCGCCACTCTCTCTCTTTCTCTCTCTTTCAGATTCACAAAAGAAAAAAATCCCTCACCGTCACTCACTCTCTCTCTCTCTCTCTCTATATCTCCTCTCTCTTTCCGTTCACAATATCAAAAAAAAGGAAAAAAAAGATGGGAAATTTACATACATACTACACAATTCTTTGTCATTTATATATCTCACACCTAAAAATTTTCATTTACTTAAGTAATACCTAAATTTTTCAAATACCATATTTTTACCACCCAACCTCACGTCGTCTTCTTCCCATTTTAGGAGAACCGTGCAACATCTCCGCTCTCGCGTCGGAACTTCCTCGTCCGTCTGCGAAGTCATTTTGGCGGAACAGGCAACTCTATTACCATGCAAAATTTTTATGCTTCTCCCGTTTTTTTATTCACGTTGTTCTTTTTGCTTACAAAGAGTTCTATATTTAGGTGCCAAAGGGTTATGTTTGGGTGCAGGGGGATAACATTTATGAATCTAGGGATTCAGCGTTTGGACCGGTGCCTTATGGACGATACAACGGAGGGCATTCGTGAGTTTTTCATTTGAACTTTGTTTCTCTATTGATCTATTCCCATCTGAACTTCTTAGGATCATATCGTTGCTATTGTGTATGCATATGAATCATGAATACTTCTCCCTACAAGGGAGATTCATAATTCTTTCTGAACTTCACTGCTCTTTTCCAGTCACTCGCATACTTTTCAACTATGTTTTAGTATTAAGAAGCAATTGTTGAACTAGTCAAGGGTTATTTTGAGTTCCCCTTTCCATCCCACCACCACCATACTCTCTTTTTAATTCGGTATACATATTCATATTTCAAACCAATTCTTAGGACTCATTCTAGTGCTATTCAAAGTTTAAGAAAGTCATCAAGCTTAAAAAAAGGCTCTTGCAACAAGTAGAGTTGATTACCAATAAACGGGTTGGTTTACTAGTAAGGACTACTAAAGTGGTTTGAGATAACTGAGGGGATTATTATTCTTACTTTCATCGTAATATTTTATGTTACCGCCTTTCTTGTTAAGTAGAAAGCAGTTTGATGACCTTTCACTAATGCTCATTTTGACTTCCCCTTGACCTCTACCATACCTTTCCCTTAGTCCATATACTTATTCATTTTTCCAACCAGCTCTTAGGCCTCAGTCTAGAGCTATTCAAGTTTCAAGGAAGTCATTAAGCTTTAAAAACATGCTGAAGAAGCAAGTAGAGTTGATTACCAATAAATAGGTTTGCTATACCAGTGAGGACTATTAAAGTGGTTTGGTAAACCTGTGAGGACTACATTATTCAGTATCACTTTCTACATTATATGTTGAGACTAAGATTCATTTGGCAATAATTTTTGTTATTTGCTTTTTTGAATAGTAAAATAGTTTAATGATCCTTCTCTAGGTTAATTTAAATGTTCTTAATTGTTACTAATTTGTTATTTTCTCTTAACTTTATTTAATAGATTACACATTACCAATATGAGCTCAAGTCAATCATCCTCATCGATGGGCATATTGAGAGAACATCAATTGTTGTGTCGTTGCAATTTATAATGCGTCATATTCACAAGTTATAAAGAAAAGACTTATGGTAAAAAAATTTTAAGGTGTCCTCGGAATCGTACAAAAGATGATTGTGGTTATTTCATCTGGTTAAATGGTGATGACCCTAAAGTATATGAAATGGATTATCAAGGAAGAGCTTCTCAGGAGAAAATAATGAAGAAACTTGAGACCATCTCAACCTAGAACAAAATTATGTTGGCAATGCTCATTTTCATTATTGCAATGATGTTTTTTCATCCTTAAGTTAATCATGTATTTGATGGTCTCTTGAAGACCACTGATCAAGAATTTGTATAGGATAATGCATTTTGGCACCTACTATCAATGAAACTAATTTATTTTTTGTTATATATTATTTTTATTGGTTGAATGTGTTGGCAGAATTATTTTAAAAATGCAATTGTGTGGTATGTGTTGGTAGAGTTTTTTGATGGTCTCTTGAAGACCACTGATCAAGATTTAGAAGGCATTTGTTGTCAATGCATTCAAGATGTAAATAGAATTGTGTGGTATGTGTGTAAAGGCGTTTGTTGCTTATGGTTGTTTTTATTCTAATAGTAGGTTTATGTTTTCTATATATAATAAGATATTGACAGTCGGGCTTTTGTTTTATGTCTCCTTGTTGCAGCGAAAAGCACACAAATTATCCAGATTAAAAAACTTAGGATCAGTAAATCTTCACAAATGCTGCTATAATCACTAGTTTTGAAGCAATAAACCATAACTTCATTCATGAAATCATTTAAAACATGAAATTACAAATGAAGCATTTAAAACTATGAAAGGATGCTGTGGGAGAGCAATATACATACTTGCAAGTTACCTGATATTCAAATACTTTTAATAACATGAAATTACATATCAATAAATATCATATAAATTCTCATCGAACATGAATAAAAATGAAGATAATAAATTTGACAATTATAATGAAGCATTTAAAACTATTTTTACTTAACTATGCAAAATACATAAAAAATAGAGGCATTCTGCAAATACACCATGGTGAAGCTATTATATTGTAATATGTTTTTTGATCTCTTTGTCTTCTTATGGTTGCCCTCTGACCAAACCTTAAACATGTTATATATAAAACTGAAATAAAAGGAAGTTCTCTAATTGACATATATAAAACTGAATTAATCAGATCTCTTTGTCTTCTTACGGTTTTTTTCTTACGGTTGCCCTCTGTCAAAACCCGAACAAATTTTGCCATACAAGAGCAGAGAACATGATGTGGCCAGCAAAATTAAACTTGAAATTACTGATGGTGTACCCTTATTATATAATCATTTTACCTCTAAGCTCCACATCTCACTTTATCACTATAAATCCCAATGCGGAGATCAGAAAATAACTAAAAAGAAGTTCTCTAATTGCAATCTGAGAATATAAAACCCAAATTGCATAACAGAATTCAGAATGAAATTAAGGAAAGCAACTTGCAGTTTTGAGCATATTAGCAATATCCACCACAAATCAACATATCACGACATCTGATGCGATTAACTTCAATCCAACCTATCAATGAAGAACATTCAATACCTTATAAGTAGCAACTGTGCACTTTTAATTACAAGGATGGAATCATAGCAAGGGAGAAGTTGTGTAATTATAATCTAAGATGAAGGTATTTCTGATTAAAATCTGAGAAGAAAGTTTGCAAAAATTCATGTAATTCTTGAAACTAAAAGCAACAACAAAACTATGTCAATTGTTTCATATGTGTGCAAAAAATACATGTAATTCCTACTCTGAAAACTACTAGTAGCTATTACTCTCATTAATCAGTTGCCTCAACTTCATCGTCATGTTGCCCTCTTCTAGCCGGTTGTTTTTCCCTACTTCTCAAGTCAGTATATGATAGTTCTAAACTGTAAGCATTGATGTCCACATTTGGTATCTGTGAGTTTGATCCATCAAGCGCATTTTTGCAAGTGTTCCTGTGATGACCCCAACATCAGCAGAGACTACATTTGTGTAACCTCTGTATTTTTTTGGTATTGTTTTCCTTGAAGCTTTTTATTCTTCTCTTCCTTGGCCTCCCCCTAGGTCTGAGTGTATTAGGTGCCCCAATCTCGATATCATCATCACATTTTCTCCATTGATTTTTGCCAGGTAGAGTTAATATTGCACCATCATAAGCCATAGCATATCTGCAAATGAAACATGAAATATATAATATACATACAAAAATAAATGCATAAGAATTAAAATTATCTATTAACATGATAATATTGATCCACATAAGTGTGCCATAGTGGGTGTTCCTTGACGATGAAAGAAATAACATGATACATACAAGGAATGTCATTTGTGTATCTATACTACCTATTTTTAGTTCAATATTTACTTCATGTCTTTTAATGCCCTTCAACCTCTGCCGTGTATGAAGTAGATTGCCTAATAATAAAATATTCCTTTCTTGTTGTTATCTCTCACATATAATCTTCAATAACAGGGACTAATTCACCTCTCCAACTTGATGCATTTATCTTTCGTTTGCTTTTTGTTCCATTAACATCCCTCTAATCATGTCAACCAACTCAACAATTGGTTTATCTCTAGCCACTCCTATCCAAGAGTTAAATGATTCTAATAAGTATTGGCATTGTAGTGGTTTTTAATTTCAGGAAGGAATTGGGCTCTTGACCATTTATATGGTAAATTTAGAAAGATAAGAATGGACTTGAGGGCTCACTTTGCATAGTTCAATAACTTTTGTCTCATATTCATGTCTTGTGTATGCATTTGCAGCCAACCAAAAAAATTTTCTAATTTTCTGGCTATCTTGAAAGTGATGATACTTCTTCATGTTCTTCCACAAATGACATATACAAATTCTATGTTCTGCATTAGGAAATACAAACTTAATTGCTTCTCCCAATCCCTTCTCCATATCAGAAATAAAAGATAATGGCACCACCTCATAACCAAAAGAGTCAACCAAATTCTTCAAAAACCATTGTCATGAGCTTTTAGATTCAGATTCAACCGCTGTAAAAGAAATAGTGTAAAGACCATTATTGCCATCTAACGAATTCGCGGATAATAACACCCCAAGATATTTTGATTTTAGATGACATGCGTCAAGCCCTATAAGAGGTTTGCAACCTACTAGAAAACTATCGATACATACTTTAAAGCAAACATATAACCTTCTGAAGGAGTTGTCAATGATATCATTCTCATAAGTAATGTGAGAGCCAGGGTTTCTTCTAATAAGCTCTTCTTGTAGAGTAGGGACCCACTTGTAGCTGTCATCAACTAGCCCAAAGAGGTTGTCTCGTGCTAATTCTCTTGGACGCCACAATTTCATATAAGGCAGTGATAGCTCATACTTACTCTCTAATTCTTCATTTATTTGTTTTGGAGAGATGTCGGGATGTTTTTTTTAACTATATCTTGGATTTGTTGAGCAACCCATTTAGATGTAGCTTGCTTGTTACCTGCTCTATTGACACCTGGACATACATGTAAATTTTCTACTTTTCTGACTTCAAATGTTTTCCCATCTACACATAAAGAAGCTCTCACTCTCCAAGGACACCCTATATAAGCACAAGTGGCAATGACTCGTGTTTTGTCACTGGCTTTTATCTTCACTCCAAAATTCTCATGAATAGCCTTAGATCGAAGAAAATGCTTGAAACTCATTGCATCATCAAATCAGGTGCCAACTACTAATGGCATATTATCTGCAACTTGACTAGTTAATAGATCTTCATTATATAAAGCAAGTTCATTTGAAAATTGGCTATCATTGTTGGAGTTTAAATGTTCATATTGTAGCATGTCCCTATAGTCCAAACCTTCTTTATTTTGTGGCATCACATCTACTCCACCACGTGGCATGACTCTGATATCTGGCACAAAAGTATAACTTGAAACATCTTTTGTTAAAATAACAGTTTCAACATGACCACTTTCATTAGATAACTGTAAAATGCTCATTACTGCATTATCATTTTCAATAAGTTTATATTCCTTCGAAGATGTGCCAAAAACATAATAGTAAATTTCATAATCATATCCTCTTAGCCAAGGATAAATCTCTTCAATCTTCTCTACTAATAAAAAATAGTTTAGCACATCCCATTGTACTTTTATAGTTTTCTGCTTTCCCCCTTCATACTTTGTTTCTTTCAGTTTAATCCAATAACCATTAAATTTGATTGTTACTAGGAGCCAAATCTCTGCGTCCAACATGCCTTCAAGTTCAACTGAATAGAAAAAATGAATAGAACAAAGCCGAAGTTCAGAATAAGCAAATGAATAAGCAAATCAATAGAAACGAGAACGTTAAAGCAAAGTTCGAGAATAAGCAAATGAATAAGCAAATCAATACAGAACGCAGTTAAAAGGAGTTCAGAATAAGCAAATGAATAAGCAAATCAATAGAATAGGAACAGTTAAGGCCAAAGTTCAGAATAAGCAAATGAATAAGCAAATCAATAAAACAGGAACAATTAAAAAGGAGTTCAGAATAAGCAAATTCTATTAACCGTACCCTAATTTCAGAATAAGCAAATGAGAGGGTTTCCGGTGGGAATAGAGTTGCTTGTTCCACAAAATTGAATAGAATAGAGCCAAAGTTCTTGCGCGAGAATGGTGTACCGTCGATAGTAGCTCTTTGTTTGCGTGTCTTTGTAGCGACGGAAGAGCGGTTCCCAGAATGGAGTTCTTTCTTCACAGGCGAACGAGAGGGTTTCATGCGGAAATAGAGTTTTTTTGCGGGATGGGAGAAGCACAAAAATTTTGCGTGGAAATAGAGTTGCACTGTTACGCTTCACGGATACGAGGAAGTTCAGATGAGAGCGGAGACGTTTCACGATTCTCCTAAAATGGAGTTAAATGGGAAGAAGACGGCGTGAGGTTGGGTGGTAAAAATGTGGTATTTGAAAGATTTAGGTGTTAGTTAAGTAAATAGGGAACTTTAGGTGTGAGATATGTAAATGACAAAGAATTGCATGGTATGTATGTAAATCCCCCAAAAAAGATCTTTCCTTTCTCTCCCTCTCTTTCTCTCATCCAAAACATGAAATGAGATTTCAAGATACAATTGCAAGATGTGTATGAAAATGTGTGAAAATAGTATATGTATATGTGCTTCTTTTTGCAGGTCCAAATGCCTCGTCATGCTCATCAGGGTGTGACCAGATAAAATTTGGCTATGATATCGCAAGACACCGCTCGCTCATTAATCCTGAGTAAGCCAAAATCTTTAGATGTTGCTTGCCCTATGTCAAAATGCTGCTGAAATTTTGACTAAATCTAAGACTTAGAACAAAAAAAGCGAGAAGAATATTTGTATATATATTTGCTTTTATGTAGGTGATTGAAGGCCTCGTTATGTTTATCAGGACGTAACGAGATTGAAATTCGACCGAGGTGCTTCAAAACACCAACCGTCACGCTCATCAGGCTGTGACAGGCAAGCCAAAATAATTTCTTATGTAGCCCCTTACGCGGGGATGACGCCGGAATACTGTCGGATTTTACATCGATAAAACTCAAATAAATTAGTTTAAATTAAAAATTCTAAGCTAATATTAAAATTTAATTTGAATTCATTGTTGACCTCCATATATGTGTCATAAATAAGTCAAACTCATGTCAAATTCGGACTTGAAGTGATAGATGCATGAGCTCAAAATGCACATGTCGAAAATAGTGAAATGATCTCACGATCAAAGCGGACTTTGTCATTGCGTTTGAATGTCAAAATTGATAGAAATATAAATATTGCAAAATCTAATGATCAATCGATTAAGCGCTCGAGCTATTAATGTGTTGACACACATATCGAGGTCAGGAGGCACCGACGTAAACCAAACGACCTTCGTTCATGAAATTGATTGTGTTGTTAGCTCCGAAATATGAAACCTATCAAATGAGACTATTCATGCTCAATTCAGATGAGTTTGCATGAATGTTGAGCTGTCAAAAGCCATAATGTATATATTTGAAATAAAAGTGACCCGATTGATCGAAATCATTTCAAATCGATTCACGGACTCCATGATTGTGCATAATGTTAAAGTTACCTAGAATAAATATAAAATTTGACTAAGATTATTGCGCTTAAAATTTCATCAAAATTAGTATGTATTTCAAGATAAATTTATCTAAATATCTTCTACTTATATCAGATCAATGCATCAGAATTCACAGCCGCCCATTCTCATGCTTTTGTCATCCCATTTGGCTAATAAGAAGTGACCACATCATCTCCCATGCTGCCACCTCTTATTTGGCAAATAAGAGCTACCTAATCGTCACCTTCCCATACCATCCTTACCTTATCCCGTCATCCACTGCAAGTAAAAAAAAAGATCCCAATCGAGCGCGGCAGATTAGCGCTCTTTGCGGGCAGTCAAAAAAACCTTCCCTCCTTCTCCCACAGCCGAAGCTCTCGCGTCACCCATTCATGGCCTCGACTCCCTTATTCGGCGCATCCCGCGAACCCTGCGCGCCGTTGGTCCCTTCATTTTCGGAGAAATATCCTCGGCTATTGGTCTCTGAACGCCGTCTTATCCGCATCACTGGAGCTGCCGACGAAGTCCTTTGCTTTGACAATTGAGAAAAAGCTACTGAGCTTCTTATCTTCCGGTCAAAATCCTTCTTCCATGGCACTGTGACTTGTCCAGGGATCTTCCTACTGCATAGGGGTTAGGTTTTCTTCCAACTCTTCAAGGCTTCCTGTGCAAAATGAGCGAGGGAAAGGATGGCAGATCACGGTGGTCGCGGTGGGGATGGGTGTTGCCCTTCGATGGATCTCATGCGGTCCGGAGCCTATGCATCTAGTGCAGATCATCAGCCCCATGGAGTCTGCCCACCTTATCATCTCCTACCTCAGAGATATCGGCCTTGTTCAATTCAAAGATCATAATGTAGACAAGAGTCCATTCCAACGAACATATGCTAACCAGATTAAAAGATGTGGAGAGATGGCACGAAAGTTACGTTTCTTCAGGGAACAAATGCTGAAAGCTGGTATTTCTTCATCAACAACACCCATGACACAAAACAATATTGATTTTGATGATCTAGAGATAAAACTTGGGGAGCTTGAGACAGAGTTAGTAGAAGTTAATAGAAATAGTGAAAAGCTGCAACACACATACAATGAGCTGCTATGTGTCAAAAAATAAGAGAGAAGGAGCCACTTTCTACAAGCCTGTAGGGATTCATGATGGATTTTTCTCCCTTGGTGATTTTGGGTAGCCGATTGGCCAACCTTCAAAAAGTTTTCTTCTTGCAGCAAGAGCAGTAGCTAATTTGAAAGATGCAGGATTTCCACCCCTATAAAAGCCCATAGACTATACAGTTATTTGGTGGTGGGCATAGAAGATTTGGAATAATAAGAGTTCATATGGAAGAAGATGCATGAAAGTTTATTCATTCAGATAGTGGAAGTTATTCTCAGGTGGATCTGAACAGAGCTGGAGTCCCTTTGCTAAAGATCATTTCAGAGCTTGATATGAGAAGTGAGTAGGAGGCAGCGGAATATGCAGCTGAGTTATAGAGGCTTGTCAAGTATTTGGTGGTGAGCAATGGAAATATGCAGGAAGGTTCCCTTCGTTGTGATGTAAATGTTTCTGTTAGGCCAAGAGGTCAAGCTAAATTCAGAACAAAGGTTGAGATAAAGAACATAAACTCATTTTTGCAATGAACAAGGCAATTGATTATGAGATATCTAGACAAATTCTTCTCCATAGTCAAGGCCAAACCGATCAGATTGTGCAGGAAACTCGACTTTGGGAAGAGGGGTTGCGATTATTTGGGTTTCATTAAATACTTTGATGTTCATTTTACAAATTACATCGTTGGCATAGAAACTATTGATCAATGTGTCTGCTTGCATGACAAGGACCACAGGATTTTGTGGAAGCATCAGGATTGGAGAACTGGACTTACAGAAGTTAGATGTTCAGGAAGGCTTTTTGTATCATTTATATGTACGGTGGCTAACTATGAATATGGTTTCTTTTGGTATTTTTATTAGGTGTTTGAAGACCACTTGTTATCTCGTAGATGGCGGCTAGAAAGAATGTCAAGACATCGTTATCTCGAGAGGGACGGAAGGTCAATCTTTAATCGCACTATCTGAGGGACGACACCAGGAGGCTGCCAAATTTTGGACTGGCAAGAGACCGAAACAAGAACAAATAAAAGTATTGATGAGCTTAAATTAAACTTATTTGAAAATGATAAATTAAAAAATAAACTTACATATATGTTCTTTTTATGTAGGTATTTGAAGACCTATATGCTTCGGTGGTAGTTAGAAGAAGACATAGTGGTGTCACACATTAGTTATGCTAATAGAGGCGATGAGAAGGTCGAATAGCCCCCGATGCAGCCCCTACATGGGGACGATGCCGGGAGGCTGCCAAATTTTCGATTGATGGGAGACTTAAATAAGAACAAATAAAAGCATTAATAAGTTTAAATTGAGCTTGTTTGAAAATGATAAATTAAAGACTAAACCTATATATAAAATTCTAAAAGTCTTCAAATAAAAATTATCTTACAAGGACTTGATGACTTGTTGAAAATCATAAATAAGATTTTTAATGAACTTGAGTGTTTATCTCCTAACAAGAACAATATTCAAGTAAAGCCTTTGGTGATCTTGATAGTTGCCTACGAGCTTCTCAGTGATTATAAGTTAAGCTCCATTAAAACTTAAAGAACTCAATGAGCTATGAACCAAACGCAAACAAATGAATATTAATATAAATAATTGAATAACATTTAAAAAAATCTTCCACGTCATCGGATTCATACATATCATACAAGCGAACAGAAGGCGTTAAATAAGACATTCTTAGATAAACTTGCATGTGCTCGGACATAAAGATTTAAAGTGCAAATTTTAATGTCTGAAAAGGCTACGCAAGCTAAATTAGAATCAATTAAATATTAATCTAAAAAAATCTAATAAGATATTAGATCAATCTATAACACCTTCTACGCCGCCGGATTCGCAACACATCGTACATAAACATAAGACATTAATTAAGGATTCAGTTAAACTCTTGCACACATTATAAATCATGATTAAAACTCAAATTTAATACCTAAAAAGTGTACAAGTATTTTAAATACACTCGCATAGGCCATGCTAAACTTAGTGTTTGAGGATCTTTACGGGTTACTTCCGGTTGGGTCTATGGGCCGTGCGGGTTAACAAAACCTAATAATGTTGTTATAGCTTTCTCTGCCTGAGAAAATCTCTGAAAAGCTAATTCTATCATTTGGCAGTATAACGACCATCTCCTAACTCCCCAATGATAACTTAGTTGATTGAAGATATCAACTGGAGGGGTAATCATTATTATTAAAAATATCTAAGATATTTATATTTAATATCATCAAATCCAAAATTCTCAAAATATAAATCTAGATCTGATCTTGTATTATTAAATTAATGGAGTCGACAGGATTTGAAATAATAAACTAAATGATCATGCAGACCTATATCTCCAATGATAGTTGAGTTGATTGAAGATATCAATTGGATGGGTAACTATTATCAGAATATTTAAGATATTATATTCAATATTCTCAAATTTGAAATCCTCAAAATATGAATCTAGGTATGATCCTCTATTATTAAATTGATAGAGTCATCAAGATCTAAAATAATGAATTATATGATTTAAACAGTCACATGGGCTCTGACACTATGTTGAATGCTTAAATTTAGTTCGAGGATCTTTGGGGTTGATTCCGATTTAGTCTTACGATTGGGTAGGGTTAACAAAACCTAAAAATATATTATAAGAATTTCAACTTAGTTAAAATATGTAATTTTTAATTATGTAGTAGATCTAATCCTCTATTAGGAGCTAAACAGAGTTGACAGGATCTAAAGTTCTCAAATATATTTGATTCAATCAATTAATCACCCCGATGATGGCTATGTTGAATGAAGATTTCAACCGAAGGGGATAATTACCATCAAAATATGCTTGCAGGCTCAAATCAAATTAATTAAATCCAAATATCAATACAAACATGAAATCATATAAATCACTAAGTTCTAAATGTCAAAATGAAATTCAATCTAAAAACTTAAAGCTAAAAAATATCCAATTCACCATTCACAATTATTTGTCGAAGGTGATAAATTAAGAAAACTCTAGCTAATGAAGGAGCCAAAGTCAAATCAAGTACACAACTAAGTTTACTCTCAAACAATCTCATGTCGACGGGGCGTGGCGTGTCCTCAGCTGCCAAGTAGGCTCCACATGATCTTTGTTACGACCGTCCTCTACCGGGTGGTTGCCTTAAATGGAACCATTATATTACGATCGGTTCATATGCTCCCCGATGGCTCGCACCGTGTGAGGGTATACTTGATTGGGCAAAAGCCTTATGTTAGCTAAGGTAGACTTAAGCTTGTTTTCTTAGACAAATACCACCCCAGGTCTACAAGGATCTTTTAGATGATGTAACCCATGTGTTGATGATAAGGATCCTTCGGTCAGGTTGGGTCGACGACCTCCTCTGACTAAGTAGACTAGGGACCATACGGATGATGGAACCATAGATCTAGATCGGGCATGTCATCATTCCCCCAACCATCCACTTTAAACTAAAATGATAAATTTCATAAATTCAAAAATCTAAATTTCAAAACTCCACGTGCTGCTATTATATGCTACGCACTAAGCGACCTAATAACTAGCCTTAATCAAAAGTTCTCTCTCAGCATTGAGAGGGGTAATTAACTATAAGTGCTTGCGTCTATAGGAAACCTGAAACCAGATTTAAAGTCCTCACCAAAATGAGGATGAAATCTCTAGGTAGTGTCTTATCTACTATTCCTTCTACCTTTTAAAAATTACACCGACATTTAAATCATACTCTCTTCATCGGAGAGGTCGGTGGCAATTTTTGGAGACCACATTCGTTAAATTTTGAGTAAATAAAATTATCAAAATTTGACTCCAACAACTGAAATCAAGAATTAGTTAACTGCACTTAAATGAATAAACATCTCTCACTCAATATTTGAATTATCTTGGATTTCACGTTGAGATAATCTAATGAAAATTTCAATCATTTTTAAGAATGAAATATGCAATATCTAGAAATATATTTAGATACTCGATCATGAAGTGATTGAAATGAGTTGGATATTTTGGAGATAAACATAAGCTTAGCACTTCAATACTTCATTTTAATTGATGTGAAAGATAATCTAATTGAATATCCAATCAAAGAACAAGAGATCCCTTTGGAATTAAAGTATAATCTTCAAATATAATTCACTCAAATAAATTTTAAAAAAATCAAAGAATCCATAAGAAATCCCTAATGAAATTGAAAGATTGCAAATAGGCATGTTCAAGGAATTCTTGGAAAATATTTGAGGCATGCTATTTGTCTTATTAAATACTTGAATTGAATCAAGGAGAAATTGAATAGAACTCTTAATGAGTTTGAGGATTATTCGTAGATATAAATGAGAATCTATTGAAGGTTCAAAGAATAGATAGCCTTGAATAAAAAAAAAGAGAAGCAATCAAATATTATTTCTAAGGAATCTAATAAACTACTAGAATAATTTAAAATGCCTTCAGTCATCGATCCAGAACTCTTTTAAAGCGGTAAGGAGTTGGCTTAAATTTTGAATAGACTTCAAATGTATTAATTATAAATCATTGAGCTAACTATCACTCAATTCTAGTGCTTTAGAATTAATGCAATCATTTGAAAGAAATGAACTCTTGTACGAAATATAAAGCAATCTTCAATTCAATTTGAGCTTTCCAAAAATTTGTACAAGTATTCTAAATACCCGCATGGGCCCCGACACTACGTTGAATGCTTAAATTTAGTGTTTGAGGATGTTGCGCTGGTTGCTTCCCGGTTGGATCTTAAGACCGGGTCCGGGTTAACAAAACCTAAAAATATAATTTTATAAGAATTTCAACTTATTGAAATATTTGAGAAGCTAATTCTGTCATATAATAATAGATCTGATCTTCTATTACTAAAGTAATAGAGTCGGCATGATCTGGAATAATAAATTAAATGATCAAACAATACATCTACCCCGATGATGGCTGTGTTGAATGAAGATTTCAATCGGAGGATACTTACAATCAAAATGTGCTTGCAAGCTCAAATTGAATTAATCAAAATTAAATGTCAACTCAAATGCAATTTTTAATATATCACTAAGCTATTAATGATTAAATGAAATTCAATCTTTAAAAACTTAAAGCAAAGTCTAACCCAATCTACCTTCTGCAATAGTTTATTGAAGGTGATAAATTAAGAAAACTCTAACTCAAAGGAGCCAAAGTCAAATCAAGTGTTCTACTATGTTCACTCTCAATCAATATCTGTCAGGGGCGTGGCCTATGTCCTCGACCGTGCTTGGTAGGCTACATATGATGTAGTTATGACCAGAGTCCTCTGATCGGGTGGTTGCTGCTAAATGGAACCATTATATTACGATCACGACCGTAGCTTGTATGCTCTCCAATGGTTGTGCCCTTTGAGTTGTGAATCATAGGGTATATTTGATAGGATAAAAAGCCTCCTATTAACTAAGGTAGACTTAAGCTTATCTCTTTAGATAAACACCACCCCAAATCTACTAGGATTTCTTGGATGACATAACCCATATTTTGCTGATAAGAATCCTTCGGTTAGGTTGGGTTGACTACCTCCTATGAATAAATTGACTAGAGATCATGATAGATGATGGAACCATGTGATCTAGATCGGGCACATCATCATTCCCCCAACCATCTTTAAGCTAATACTGATGAATTTCATAAATTATAAACCCTAAATTTCAAAACTCCACATGCTGGTACTATATCTATGCATTAAGAGACCCAACGACTAGCCTTAATCAAAAGTTATCTCTCAGAATTGAGAGGGTATTAACTAGAGGAGCTTACGCCTATAGGAAACCTAGAACCAGATCTAAAGTCCTCACCAAATAAGGTGAAATCTCTAGGTAGTGTCTTATCTACTATTCCATCTGCCTTCTGAAAATTTCACCTACACATAAATCAAACTCTCTTCATTTATCGAGAGGTTAGTGGTGAATTTTCAAAGCTCATAGATTTATGGCAACTCCGTTGGGGACATGATTCTCTTTCCATCTTTGGCTAGTTAAATTTGAGCTATGGTATCAATAAAGCATGATAAAAATTGAAATGTAAAATTAATTATCAATGAAACTAAATCTAAGCTAATTATGTCATTATGACTAATATGCTTGTTCTTTATATCGATGGATCTTTAGAACACATCGTTCATCATGAAGTTAGGTCGCAAAGCGAACATCCATCTGGCTAATGTTGTAATCAATATTGGAGATATTAAAGCTACCATTCAATTTGGTAGTGTGGACTTCCTAACCATTACTGTTGAAAATAATTCTCTACCTGAAGCACCTGCATCTCATACACACCAACCCATGCAAGGGAGGAGGACAACTGGAATTACCACTACTGTTACTAAGGTTCCTCGAAAGAGAGCCTTTGTATTCAAAAGATTGGGGTCAAGGTGCTAGTCATGAAAAGAAGCATTACGGGGCAAAAAATTTTAGCCATACCTATGAACTTGACCACTCTGCCAGTTGGACCTTTCACATTAAGAAGGCATGATGCTGAAGCTTCCTCATATGGAGGAAAACTAACTCAAAGGCAAAGAAGGAGAAGAAATCCTGAACTACGAGCTTAATAATTACTGCATGAATACCCATGTCACCAAACTTAATGCTGTGGTGAAATTTTCAATCTGAGATCTCTAAAGAATAAGATATATACTTCCATGTTCACTCTATGTGGGATAAAATGAGGATGGAAATATACATCTCTTTATTTTTATTCAAATATGACATCACATAGATCCGCAGATGTTCTTATTGAGGGTGATTGGGTACAAAATTAAGGAGAGGTACTATCTCGAAAGATAGAAGTCACCACCCTACAATGGACCTAATCAACTCAATAAGGACTCCTAACGATAATGGGTCTACATATGTGCCAAAGATTCTTCCCTTACTTTACACAAAAAAGTAAAGTAGATTTATTTTAAATCGGGTTCGTTAAATTCTCTATAAGGGCAAGCCCTCATAGTTAACTTCATCCAAAGGAATGAGATCCCTTAGGAATACTCTCGATTAAGGTAAATGATCATCGTCTTCAAAGATTTCAATAGGTAGGACTATCAATCGATTAGCTTATTTTGGGAGATCAAATGAGATTGATCAAAGAGACAGAGTTATTATCGAAGCCAAAAAGGAAGATAAGTAGGAGATTCCCATGATGCTAGGAAACCTAGCAAGCATCTAAAACTATCCTATGATTGATTTATATTTTGAAATTGATATAATTTATTTGAGTTAAATTTTTCATTAGAAATTTAGGACTTATGATTCCATAACACAAGATTAAGGAAATGCCTAAGAGATGAAGATTTATGCTTATGGCCACAAAGGGAAGAAGTAATCTCAGAACCTAAATCTAAGGAACTTTGGCGAGGGCCGAAAGCACAACTTAAATCTAAGGAAAAAATGGGCATTTGGTTTGCCTCCACAAGAGAGGACAAACCACCCAACTATTTAGACTTACAATCACCTGAGGTTGGCTGCCAACTAACTCCTCATACGATTTTAAAATTCATCTAATCAATGCATACAAACTTCGCTTTCCATGCATCGAGTGCTAAGTGGTAACTTAAATGTCTTATCACAGCATCGCATGGCGGTAATGCTAAGTAGTTTGGTATCCCCATTCGATCAAGGATCGAATGACTAGGAATTAATTCACAATTTTAAAAGGGTGAAATAGGATATAAAATGTGTTTAATCTCATCCATCCAAAATGCGGATGGATGGCAGATCTATCCCTGCCAAAGCTTGTGATCCATGGGGATCATCCATGTTCTAGGCTTTGATCTGAGCTCAATTGATCTCAGATTAGGATGAAACTTTGCACATACCATCTAACCCTAATGGAAATCACATCTAACGGTTGGAATCTCATGCCATTAACATTTCTTTCACAAAGGACCAACACACATGGAGTTTAGTGATCAAAAATGTCTAACCTCTTCGGTGGCGATCACCGATGCTCGATTCCCTTGGAGGAGCTTCATCTGGTTGAGACAAAGCTGTGGTGAAAGTATTGGCTCTTAAGATTAAGTGGATAGCTCTATGGACCAACCCCTCCTTAGCTTCCTTACATTTTTGATGGAATTAGATCTCCCCTTTCCCTTAGAACTTGAGAGAGAGCTTAGGCAAGCTCAACTTGGTCCCCGAGGGAGTGTGCAAAGGATTTGACTTGTTTTGGAGTGTGGAGAAAATTTGTAAATCAATGGAGCTCCCCTATTTTCATTTAAGAAAAATTGAGAATGACAAATTCAAAATCCTTCTAGGAAGCTTAAGATCACTCAAGAATGGCTCCTAACACTCTCCCTAACTCAATCGAATTAGCCATTGTTGGAATTGATGTGAATTAGGAGGAGTATATCTCCCCCTATGGAAATCAGACGGTCGAAGCTTAACTTATCATTTTTATCCAATTGACCTTAGGCAATGGGTTGTTTTATTGTTAGAAGCTTGCACATGATCAGTTTGGGCTAGGGAGTGGAGTGGTAACTTCCCATGTGCTTCAAATTAAGTGTAGGGAGGTTTTCCATATGGCCAATTTGAGCCATGTGCTCGATTTTGGCCTTGGGTCAAGTTGGGCTGACCCAAACACATTGGGTTGGGTGCACCACCCTCCATAGGGTTCACTTGACCTATTAGGAAGGTATCAAGTAGGTATGAAGAGGACTTGACCAAATTCCCCATGGATTTGACCAAATTTTATTCTATGCCCTAGGGGTAGAATGGTCATTTGGCTAATTTTTGAATTTTAATATGTTGGGTATATTGAAAAAAATAGGTTTGGCCAAGTTTCATTGGATTTAGAGTTCATTTGGTATGGTTTGGCTCATGTTGACCCATTTAGGTCAAAATGGGTCAACTTGGGTTAAGTTGACCAATTGGTCAAATTGGGTCAAACGAAGGGTTGGGTCAAGTTTATATGACCATTTGAAATATTTTGGTCACTTTGGTTTGATTCAATTTGGTTTAGGTTTGAATTTAGTTCATATGACTTCATTTAGGTCAAATGGGTCAAGTTGACCAATTTGACCCATTTGACCTATTTGAGCTAGGTCATGGGTAGGTTTAGGTTTGGTTAGTCATATGAAGTAGATTGGTATATTTGTTTCCAATCAATTTTGGTTAAGTTTGAATTTGGCTCAATATGACCCTTTTAGGTCAAGTTGGGTTCAAGGTCAATTGGGCTAGGTTAGGTCTAGTTGGCCAATTGAGGCTTTGGCCGAGTTCAACAAGTGTTTTGGAATGAACTTGACCCATTGGTTTCAATAAATTTGGCTTAGATCAAGTTTTGACACATTTGACTTTTTTGGTCAAGTTGGGTCAAGTTGGGTCAAGTGGCCAATTAGGCTAGGTTAGGCTCAAATGTTGACTTGGTCTAGTTCAAACATAGTTCATGAATGAACTTAGATCAATGGTTTCAATCAATTTGGTCTATGGTTGATTTTGACTATGTTAGGTTTCATTTTGGCTAAGTGTTGACTTGGTCAACCCAGGTTTGACTTTTGACCTAATTTGGGTGATTGATCATCTGATGATTGTTGATCATGATGAGAGGCATAGGTGAGTTTGATTCAATCCAATTTGGTTAGGATTAGAATTTGGCTCATAGGAGTACTTTAGGTCACTTTGGGTCAAGTGAGCCTATGTGGGTCAAATGGCTTGGTCAAAGCTTGATTTAGTTTGATTGAATTTGTATATGGACATATGATTGAAATATAAATCTATTTGCAAGTGGTTTGAAGTCAAATGGATTTTGATTCATTTGACAATTTCATATTCAAAAAAAGAACATGAATGGATTTGGAGTTTGATTTTTGAATTGAGTTTTGGCTTAGTGATTGAAGTTTGTATTTATATTTGGATTCATGATTGTATGGTTGATTGAATCATGAAGGAAAATCAAGAGTTTGGCTTGATTTGAAGTTGATTTGGCTAAGTTCAAGATTTTGACTTGAAAGGCTTAGGTTGGATTTTGAGTGGATTTGAGTTTGATTTTTGGAAGTAGTTTTTATTGTTTGAATTGATATTTCATTTATATATGTGAATATAAATGAGAATATAAATGGATTATGAGAAAATTTAATGAGTTTGGAATGATTTGCTCATAAGTTAGGCTAAGTCTTTTAAGAGGGAATTTAAAGGACTTAGGAAATTTTGGAATTTGGAGCTTGAATTATGAACTTGATTTGATTGAATTGAATTTATATTTCATTTATATATGTGAATATAAATGAGAATATAATTAAGTCATGAGAAAATTTCATGAATTTGAATTGATTTGAACATGATTTAGGCTAAATCCTTAAGAGGGAAATTAAGGATTTAAGAAGGATTTTAAATTTGTAATTTAATTTTTTGGATTTGATTTGATTGATTTGTATTTCATTTATATATGTGAATATAAAAGAGAATATAAATAAGTTATGAGAAATATCATGAGTTTGAATTGATTTAGATTTGATTCTGGCTAAGTCCATGAAGGAAAATTTACAGGACTTAAGAAATTTTATGAATTGATTTTGAATTTTGAGTTTAGTTTGTTTGGTTTGAATTTATATTTCATTTATATATGTGAATATAAATGAGAATATAAATGAATTATGAGAAAATCCCATGAATTTGAATTAGTTTGAATATGATTTAGGATAAGTCATTAAGAGGAAATTTAAAGACTTAAGAATTTTTTTGAATTTGAAAATTTATTCGTGGGTTTCAATTCATGGATTCAATCATAGATCTCAATCATGTGGCATTGATCTGAGTTTGGGGAAAATCAAATAAGATTTATTTGGAGTTTGACTTGAAGGAAGGAAGGTGAGGAGTGGTTCAAGTTAAGGGGTAGGCAAATTTTCCTAACACCCCAAGGCATGACCTATTAGATGGCTAACTCTTCTAAGTCTCTCTGGGGCTAGGTGGGTCCACCTAATCACTAGATGTGTCTTAAGACTAAGGAACTCTTAAAGTCTAAGAGGAGTCCTATGTCTAAGATGGAGAGGTTGAGAGCTCTTTCTAAAAATGAGGTCAATAGATACCAAAAGCGAGTGTTCCCACTCATAATAAGTTTGAAAATTTCAAGTTGGTGAAAAAGAATAGCTCTACTAGTGATATAAAATAATCATTTTGGGGACAACGACACCAAGATGTAACCCTATAGAGGAGGCATCCCGAGACTCTGTCCTCCAGAGTGCACATGGTGCTGAAAGTTGTCAAGGAGAAGGGTCTTATGAAGAAGAAGTATAAATGCCTGATTATCAGACAAGCTGAGAAAGCTTCAATAAAAAAGCAACTCTTAATGGGTAATGCTCAAGATTGTCCTAAGTAATTCCTACACGGTGAGCATCGAGGCATGACACGTGGACCATGTGTCCAAGAATCTGCTGTCGAAAGGTCCTGGCGAAAGGGTAAGCAGATATGGAGGCCAATGCCCCATGATGAAATTCTGAAGAAAGAACGAGGTGTGACATCTGATGCACATATTCAGAAATCCACCTCAAAAATAACTCATTAGAAGTGGATACCTAAAATTAAGGATATCATTGATAAAAGACATGATGGTTGACACCCTGGAGAATTCTCTAGGGGACCCCATCATCGATCAGATTCACCCCCATAAGAGAAGGCTGACTTTGATTGTAGTCCTTTAATGGAAGAAGTGTTTGTTCCGTACACTAAACCAGAGATCCATTTGAAACATCGATCTGAAATTCATGTGAAAAAAGAAGGTGATGAAGAGGATACTATGGAAGTGGAAGTCGTTTATATGTTAGGGATATAGATGAACTTTTTGCTTAGCACCATAAGTAGCAACATGGATCCAGGGAACCTGAACTTGAATTTAACATTTATGAAGAAGAGTCTTCACAGAAGCAAATAGAAGATGGATCTTCAATCTCTACTAAAGAAGAAGAAGAAGAAGATCAAAATGAAAAGGAGACCATGGGAGTTGAAGCTATTTATATGGTTAAACCAAGAAATGATCAGCCTAGTACATACTTTTACAGTCAGCGTCATCGTTCAACCCCAACAATAGTTGTCCCTACAGATGCACAAGGAGAAGGATAGTTAAGTTCTTCCCCAGAACAATAATAAGAAATAGAGGAAGAAGAAGTGCTTATACTCATTGATGTTGTGACACTAGTTAGAGAGCAAAGATAAATGCAGCGTCAAATGGAAGCCAAAGATAAAGAAATTGCACAACTTGGTACTAAGATGAATGACATGATGGTACAAATGAATATCATGATGGATATGTTACAGAAGAATATCATATCAAATGTAGCACCTGTTTCATCTATTAATCAATAGGTAGTTAATAATATAACTTTTATACCACCAGTCACTCTAATACCTCAAGCTTTTACAGTACATGTTATACCTGAAGGGAGAAGTGAGGTTAATCAACTAGCACTTTAACCTGTAATTGAATGTGGCTAGTGTACTAGAAACATTGACAACTGTTAAACTAAAAATAATAATTAATAAAAAGATAAAGGTAGTTATAGCTTCAAAGTAGGCTAAAAAGCTGGTGAGTAAGGGTCGCCCTTACCCAATTGAATATGATCAAGTGTCATACCCGAAAGGTTACTCAGTATTGAAATTTAATATTTTCAGTGGGTATGGTAATCCAAAATAACATCTAGCCCAATTCAAGGCTACTTGTGGTAACACTAGAGGGAATGATGCGCTTTGCTCTTAGTCGGTTTGTCAACGGTTTCACTTTAGTGGTATGCAGAACTACCGAATGATTCAGTCAAAACCTTTGCTGAGTTAGAGACAATATTCATGAAAATATTCTCCAATGCAACTGAGAAGATAAAGATCACTGACCTTGCCTTGTTGAAAAGAGAAAAGATGAATCAGTGACAAAATTTGTAACTCGTTGGCGTAACCTAAGCATGAAATATGAATAATAATTGAAGGAAGAACATACAATACAACTGCTAATGGGAAATATGGGTGATAAAATGATACCATTTTATGCAGGACATCAATTACAATATTCTAGGATTTGCTTGATAGGGTGGCCAAATTTGAAAAGTTAAATCACCCTAAGTCTAAAATTCATACAGATAAATCAAAGAGAAATAAGCCTTCAGACTCAAGAAGAAATGAAACTCATGCCACTTCCTATAGCTCAAGTAGTGAAAAATGATTATTCTATAATGTGGATAAAGAAAAACAACCAATGTACAATGATGATAAGGGAAAGAAGCTTGTCCATTGTATTTCCATAATCAAAATTGGTATTAGGAGGTAATGATAAACCTTGGACTTTTCCAGGTGGCGGAGAGCATCAAAACAAGTAGCAAGAGATGATGAGTGAATGCGGCCATCCCTTAAGGAAAAGTTGAATAAAGAATATTCCTTTAGAAGGGATAGTATGACTAAATTATTTCGGCAAGCAGTCAAAGCTGGTCTACAATTACCAGAAATTAAAAGGCTTGAAGAAGCTGATCAAGTCAATAATTTGAATTACTATCCCTATCATCGAATGATCAGTCATCCTATCGAAGATTATTATGTCTTCAAAGATTGGCTAGAAAGGAAGAATCGGCGAGGTGAATTTATATTATCTGATAGTGTTTTAGTCAACTCGAGGATGATTATGTCATCTTCCATATCATCCACTAAAGAAAAAAAAGAAGGAAAAATCATTTCAGATTGAAGAATGGGAAACATTAGCCTCTAAGAAGACCATGAAAATGCTGAAGCAGCTAAAAGGTGTCCCTAGTGTTAAGTAGAAATCACCACTTGAACTTATATTGGACTTAAAAGAGATGCCTAAATCAAGTATTTTGGATTCTAAGTGGCATTTTGATAAGGCTACTTCATCACAGCATGAGGAGCAGTCTACTAAATGGGCCTCATAAATCAAAGAAGCGAAAAAAGAAGAGCAAGAAAAAGACTATAACTCAAAAGATTATTAACAATTTAGGGGAGTATCACCAACCGATAAGACAAACATTTAGGCTTGCAGGCTTTATGCCAAAACTTCATATTGTTGAATTGGATGAAGAAGATAATGGTGAATCTTGTTCAGTAGAGACATGATGAATCATTTATGTGATATTAGATGTTCTTCAGCATCAGTTACTCCAAAATGATAAGGGTAGTCAGACAGACTCGACCAACCCATCAAAATTCTTATCAGGAAAGTAAGAAGAGCCTAAGGAGTTAACATCTAAATTTTGTTTAATGATTCAACAAAAAGATAATAGTTTAGATGAAGATTTAAGTTTTTCTGATGCAGAAGAGTTAGACTCATCGATATCATTACATATAAAATGGATGAAGTTGAAAAATAAGTCTAGCCCTTTTGGTCAATCCTCGAGAATAAGAAGTGAATTTGAAGAAACTACCTCTTCAGAAGAATCTGAGCAAGACAAGGTGATTCAAGTTCAGTTGAGAAGTGGTAAAGTTTACCACCATCATCAAAAAAGGGAAATACAAATAATGACAAAGGCAAATAAATCAAGGTCAATGAAGATATCATTCCCAAAAGTTCTAAACTAAAGCCTAAATCAAGCGAAAAGATATATTATAATATTCTATCACATCTAAGAAAGATCTTTGCACAACTGAGTGTGTACGAGGCTCTCTTGATGTCAAAAGTTCTCCGAGAAACTTTGATACAAGCTCTCAAAGATCGAGAAAGTTATGAAGCTTACTTTGCCAAAAAATGCATGACTGAATCATTACAAACTCAAGATCTCCTAGTAATTACATTTTTTGAAGAAGATCTTATGTTGGGAATAGTGTATCACAACTATCTTTTATATGTTATCATGAGAGTGATGACATCTTGATCAACCAAATACTGATTGATCTGGGTTCTTCCATTAATCTTATGAGTATAAAAACATTAAGAAGATTATCACTTGATATCTAACATCTTGGGAGAGATAAGTTAATGGTTGTTGACCTCCATGCATGATACATCAATCTAGTTAAGCTCAAAATATAAATTTGCGGACCTTTGATGTAACAACTAAAAAATTAGAGCTGAAATGCACCAAAAATCACTGAAATTAGTCAAAATAACCTCCAATCAATGAACGGGCTTTATCATTGCATTCAGGACATCGAAAGTGATCAGAATATAAAATTTGCACAATCTAATGATTAACCGATCAAGCGATCGAGCTATCAATGTGCCAATGTGCATATCAGAGTCAGGAAGCTGCGATGATGCCCAAACAACCTCTGTTCATAAAATTTGGTTGCACTGTTAGCTTCAAAATATTGAATACTACTAAATGAGACTATCCACGCTCAATTCAAATGAGTTTGTACAAATGTTAAATAATCGGAAGTGATAATGTGTAAATCGAGGTCGAAATACCTTTGTGAAAATCGGTCAAAATGATCTCACGATTGGCAGACTTTTGTCATTTCATTCAAAACATCAAAATTGATCAGAATATAAATATTATACAACCTGATGATCAACCGATCAAGTGATCGAGTCATCAACGAGCCTACATGCATATCGAGGTCAAGAGGCGACTTAGAGCAAATGACCTCCATTCAAGAAATTGATTATGCTGTTAATTTTAAAACATCAAAATATATCAAATAAGACTATTCACACTCAATTCAAATAAGTCTGCATGAAAATCAAGTGGTCGGAAGTGTACATTCATTTTGAGCTGTAATTGATCCAATTTGACGCCGATTTGAACCAAACAACCTCCGATCGTGAATCGGACCAAGCTATTTTGTTTGGAACATCAGAATAATCTTGAATCAACATATATATAGACCTTATATTGAGCTTGACATAAAGTTCATATTAAAATTGATTAAATTATAGAAAATATTATCAAAAGGGCTAATAACCTAAAATTGACCCATAATCTCTTTTCACGGTGAAGGAGCACGCAGCACGCACGACCCGAGCATGCACGACCCATGCGATCTCTTCATTCAACCCCTCTCATTCGATCCTCCTTCCTCCCTCCCGCTCTTCCGTTTGAATGGCCAAATCGCACGCACGATCTCCTCAACCGTTCCCCCTCCTTCCTCCTCCTTAAAGAATCAACGGTTCCCTCAGTTTTCTTCTTTTTCTTACATTTTCTCTCATCCAAGCTGCAAGAAAATCATAAGCCTCTTCCTCCTCCCTCTTCTTCCCTCTCTTCCTTCTTCATCCACCTCAACAAATGTACAGATTCTGATCACCCTTCAAGCCCTAGCCGAAAACCCTCCATTTTCTTCCCTAGTGAAACACCTAGCCAAAAATCCTCCCTTTTCTTCCCTAGCCAAAACAATCCTCTTTTGCTGAAATCTACATAATTCCCCTTTGGCAAAATCTATAATTCCCCTTTGCTGAAATCTACAACTCCCCTTTGCCGAAATCTAAAATTCCTCTTTGCCGATCTACAATTCCCCTTTGCCAAAATCTATAATTCTCCTTTGCCGAAATCTAAAATTCATCTTTTCCGAAGTCTACAATTCCCCTTTGCTGAAATTTGCGAAATATGAAACTTTTCTTTGCTGAAATCCACAATCCTCCTTGCTGATCATTACAAGTGCACGAAATGTGTGAATGTGGAGAAATATATGTTCTGTGTCTTTCTTTGTAGGTTTCGAGATCCCACTAATGCCCAATAGGGCAGTGAAAACTTGTGGTGCGAAGACACCACTCAGCAAGCTAAAAAATTTGTTAGATTTTCCCTAGCCAAAATTTTGTCAAATTTTTAGACTTAGAAATAAAATGAAGGAATAAAAAACTAGCTTAAAAGCACTAAATAAAGAAATCTAAAGCTAAATTCAAATTAAAAGAATCAAATAAAAAAATATGATGAAAAATAATGTGAATATGAGTGTTAAACAAACAAAAAAAGTTAAAAAAAATTAAAGAAGAGGCTTATAAAAGAAATTGAACAAATTGGATGCTTACCCAAGTTTTGAGCCCTCCTCATGTTTAAAGTACTTCAAAATCAAGCATCTGAAAGGAAATCCCTAAACACTTCAATAAGTATCATGTGATGACCTACTCATAAATATAAGAATGATTCTTAATTGAATAATCAAATCTTATTACAACTTGTATTGGGGATTGAGTTAAGTAACTGATCATTAATATTAAAACTAAAAATTCACTCTTAAGCAAGAGAAATATAAATAGGATATTGTAAACTTTCAAAGTATTATAATTATATTGAGAGGGTCAAAGTGATTTGAATGGAATCTGTAGTGGGAATAAATGTTTGCCAAAGAACCTAAATCATTATGAAACATAATGAATGGATAAAAATAATAAATTAAAAGTTTCAAATTAAAACTTATGTTATATTCGAAGGCTCATTAGTGAGCATTGATGAGGAATTTTGGTGATCTCAAATAGTATGGTAATCAATGTAATGAAAGGATCTTAAGGAACAAATGTCTCATACTTAACTCCAATTACATGAGTTGAGAAGATTTAAAGAGATTTGAGTAAAATTTATAAAGAATTGTTGCTCACCGAGGGATTTGAATATAATCCTTGTAATATTTCATGTCGAGTAATCTAAGAGTAAATTCAGTTGAACAAATGATCAAATCACATGAATCTTGCAACAAACTTGGGATTTAGCTTTGAAATACAAATACAATTCAATTATGATTCAAGCAACAAGGCTCACATACAAAAGCTAAGTTGAAAAGAGTATAATAGCTTGTTTATGGGTGAGAATAAAATTTGAATATGAGGATTAACAAAGATGTAAAGTCCTATCAATATGTATAAGCTGAGCAACCAATTTACAATATTTTGAATCAGAAGTATGAAGTTGAAATTATTTCCATGAGATCTGCAACTCTTCATACAAGCAGATTGAAGGCATTGGCTTAAATTCTGAATAGACTTCAAATCTCTTAATTTTGCATAAATTATGGAGCTAACTATCAAATTAAAAGTGCAATCAAATGGAAGAAATCAATTCTTGTACGAAATATAAAGAAATATTCAATTCAATTTGAGCTTTCAAAATTTGTACAATTATTCTAAATAACTACATAGGCCCTAACACTATGCTGAATGTTTAGGTTCAAGTGTTTGAGGATCTGCGGTTCTTTGCTTATTTTTGGTCTTAGACCGGTCCGTTAACAAAACCTAAAAATTCAATTATTTCAACTTTTAAAATATCTGAGAAGCTAATTCTGTCATGTGATAGTAGATATGATCCTCTGTTAGGAGCTAAATAGAATTGATAGTATCTAAAGTTCTCAAATATATTTGATTCAATCAATTAACTACCGATGATGGCTATGTTAAATGGTGATTTCAATCGGAGGGGATACTTCCATCAAAATGTGATAATTTCAAATTAAATTAACTCAAATTGAGTATCAATTTAAAAATTGCTTAAATGAAATTCAATCATTTAAAGCTTAGAGCAAAACTCAATCTATTCACCTTCCACAACTGTTTATTCAAGGTGATAAATTAAGAAAATTCTAGCTCACAAAGGAGTCAATATAAAATCAAGTGTTCTACTATGTTCACTCTCAATAAATCTCATACTAGTAAGGACATGGCATGTGTCCTCTAATTGTGGCTTAGGTAGGCCATGATGATGCGCTATGACTAGAGTCTGATCTAGTGGTTTGGCGAAGTTATATTATGATCACGATCATAGCCCATATGCTCCCCAATGGCTCTGCCCTTTGAGTTTTGAATCATAGGGTATACTTGATAGAAAAAAAATCCCTCTATTAGCTAAGGTAGACTTAAGCCAGTCTTCTCAGATAAACATAACCTGAGGTCTACAAGGATTTCTTGGATAACGTAACCCATGTGTTGCTGATAAGGATCCTTCAATTAGGTTGGGTCGACTACCTCCTCTGACTAAGTAGACTAGGGACCGTGACATCCTGAGATGATGGAACCATGGGATCTAGATCAGACACGTCATCATTCCTCCAACCATTTGCTTTAAGCTAATGATGATGAATTTCATAAATTCATAGATCCCAAATTTTAAACTCCATATGCTACTACTATACGCTACATATTCAACAATCTAATGACCAGCCTTAATCAAAAGTTCTCTCTCACTTATTGGGAGGGGTAATTAACTATTGGCGCTTGTGCCTATAGAAAACTTGGAACTATATCTAAAGTCCTTGCAAAATAAGGGCAAAATCTCTGGGTAGTGTCTTATCTACTATTTCATCTACCTTTTAAAATTACATCGACACATAAATCATTCTCTCTTCATTTACGAGAGGTCGATGGTGAATTTTTGGAGCTCATATATTTATTTATTTGAATAATCACATTTATGTCAAAAGAAAATAAGGATTTCAATTGAATACCAAAGTGAAAATGATTGATGGTAAATTCAAATATTCAATTCCATATTGAAAATAAAAATGTGTAAGTAATTCGGTAGCTTTCTTGCAAGCACAAATTCAAGTAGGTAACTCATGAGAAATCATGAATGTGGCCTTTAAAAGGATCATTTGGATCTTGTATTTGAAGTAAAAATTAATGGTAATGAAATAAAATTCACACAAAGAACAAGTAAGAATGCTATATTAAATTCATGTGCTGAAATATCTGTTAGTTAAAATTATCTAAGCTATAAATTGCTATATGTTCTGGACATAGAGATTTAAAGTGCAAATTTTAATGTCTGAAAAGGCTGTGGAGGCTAAGTTAGAATTAAATGAAAAATATGAAATTTAATCTCATAATTTAAACATAAAATTATTTGAATTACTAATTTCTTCCATGGTCCCCAACATTATGCTGAATGTTTAGATTCCAGTGTCTGAGGATGCTGTGCGGGTTGCTTTCTGGTTTGGTCTTAGGACTGGGTCCGGGTTAACAAAATCTAAAAATCTAATTATTGTAAGAATCTCAATTTATTAAAATATCTGAGAAGCTAATTTTATCATATGATAGTAGATCTGATCCTTTATTATTAAACTAATAAGGTCGATAGGATCTAAAATGATAATTAAATGATTAAGCAATCAATCTACCCCGATGATGGCTATGTTGAATGGTGATTTCAACCGGAGGAGATACTTCCATCAAAATATGATTGTAATCTCAAATCAAATTAACTCAAATTAAGCATCAATCTCAAAATCGCTCAAATAAAATTTAATCTTTAAAAGCTTAAAGAAAACTCCATTCAATCTACGTTCCATAATAGTTTGTTGAAAGTAAAAAATTAAGAAAATCCTAGCTCACAAAAGAGCCAATGTCAAATTAAGTGTTCTATATGTTCACTCTCAATCAATTTTATGCCAGTAAGGATGTGGCCTGTGTCTTCTGACTGCATGGCTTGGCCGATAGGCTCGACAGATGATGTAGTTATGACTAGAGTCCTTTGATCGAGTGGTTTGGTCAATAAAGCTCCATTATATTATGATCATGACCGTAGCCCGTATGCTCCCCAATAGCTCCACCCTTTGAGTTGTAAATCATAGGGTATACTTGATAGGAAAAAAATCCCTATGTCAGCTAAAATAGACTTAAGATTGCCTATTTAGACAAACACCAGCCTAGGTCTACAAGGATTTTTTGGATGTCGTAACCCATGTATTGCCGATAAGGTTCCATCAATCAGGTTGGGTAGACTTCCTCCTCTGACTAAGTATACTAGGGACCATGATAGCCTGGGATGACGAAACCATGGGATCTAGATCGGGCACATCATCATTCATATAACCATCCTCTTAAGCTAATAATGATGAATTTCATAAATTCTAAGTTTTAAAACTCCACATGCTGCTACTATATACTACACATTAAGTGATCTAATGACTAGCCTTAATCGAAAGTTCTCTCTCAACATTGAGAGGGGTAATTAGCTATAGGTGCTTGCACCTATAGGAAACCTAAAACTAAATCTAAAGTCCTCACCAAATGAGGATGAAATATCTAGGTAGTGTCTTATTTACTATTCCATCTACCTTCTGAAAATTACACCAACATTAAATTATACTCTTCTTCATTGTCGAGAGGTCGATGGAAAATTTTCATGTAGCCCATAATGGTTCATGGTTTCAATGACAAAGGGCAGCAAATCCTGGGTTTATTTATTGTCCCACTCAAGTTTCAAGATTTATATACATAAGCCAAGTTTCATGTAATCAACACTGATACATCGCTTAGAGCTCTCTTGGCTCGGTCATGGCTGCATGAGTAAGACATGGTCCCATCAACTATGCATCAATGTATGAAGTACCTAAAAGATGGAAAAGAGTTCATAATTCCTGCTAACCTACAATCATTCTCCATCCATGAAGTAAAGATTTATGAAGATGCAAAATATTTCATCCCTAAATAGCCTAAGTCAATAGAGTCTCTTTACAAAGATCCACTTCGTGAACTAAAATAACTTCTAAGGTGAAAAGTGTGAAGAAGAGGAAGAAAGAAGGCCATGCCAACTTTCCCTAAAGCAGTTGACTTTACACCTAAATTAAGAAGATCGGTTCCTCATTTGGGAAGTGACACAAGATGAAGAAAATATTCCTATCAAACCTAAGGGAACTTATAAGCTTTCAAAAAAGGCAAAATATGAAATAAGTGACTCTGATTCAGTCTATGACATTGAATTTACTTATGGAAATAGAGTTCAGATGGTCACATCAAGAAAGATAGCTCATTTGGCAGTGTCAAAGGACTCCTTCAAAATTATACCCATCCCTCAGCAGTACTTCAAAGAAATCACTCCACTAGAGATTCATAATATTGAAGAATCGATAACATTCTATGTGCCGCCATTGAGTGAGAGTGGCTGAACATGAACTTTATTTTACAAATCTGAAGATTCTCAACATCATAATTTTGATCAACCTGCTCAACAACAAAATTCTGATGAGATAGTTGCAACAAGATTACCATTATACTATCCATAAAAATTATGAAGAATTGATGTATTCATATTGGAACTACTTAGAACTAAAATTTTTAATAAGATGTGGAGCCAAAGAAGTCCTCAAGCATCACAAAGAAGTGATAAGTTTATCATTAAAGGTCTTAGGTTCATCCACAAATCTCATCAAAATAAAGTTTGTTATAATGTAATAGAAATTGAGATTGAAAGTAATAGTGATGAAGAAGATGATCTCCATGAAATTCTTCTTACAAACGATGAAGAAGTAGAAGCCAAGCCTGGGCCTGAAGAATTCGAAGATGGTGGCAAAATAGCTACTATAGATAAACTCAAAGAAATCAACCTAAGAGCTGAGGATGATCCCCATCCAACTTTTATCAGTGCCCTTCTACCAGATGAGAAAGTTGAAGAGCTAAAAATACTACTTTATGAATTCAGGGATTACTTTACTTAGACATATTTTGAAATGTCAGGCTTATCCCTTGATGTAGCAGTTCATAAACTTGCCTTAAACTAGATGCGATGCCTGTTAAGCAAGCTCCTAGGTGAATGAGATTGGAGATTGAAGAGCAGATAATTGCAGAAATTAAAAAGCTTATTAAAGCAGGCTTCATCCAGGAGGAGAAGTATGCAGATTGGATAGTCAATATCATCCCAGTTAGGAAGAAGAATGGCCAAGTCTACGTTTGTATTGACTTTCGAGACCTAAATAAGGCGTGCCCAAAAGATGACTTTCCGCTTCCAATATCAGAACTACTAGTGGACAATACTTCCAACTACAATATATTCTCATTCATGGATGAATCATTAAGATATAATAAAATTAAGATGGCACTTGAAGATGAAAGATATACATCATTCAGAACACCTATTGACATATATTGCAACACATTCATGCCCTTTAGATTGAAAAATGTTGGAGTTATATACCAAAGAGCCATGACACATATTTTTGATGAGTTAATTCACTAGAAGGTGGAATGTTATGTTTAAAATTTGGTGGTTATGGTGTTTATTTTTGTTTGAGATTTTGTGTGTGTTTATGTGAGGGGACACCACATAGATCCGCAGATGTACTCATTAGGGTGATTGGGTATGACATTAAGAATAGTGTACTATCTCAAGAGATAGAAGTCATTACCCTAAAATGGACCTAATCACCTAATGAGGACTCCTAAGGCATGATGGGTCTTGAATGTATTAGATATCTTTCCCTACTTTACATAAAAAAAGTAAAGTAAGGTATATTTTAAGCTGGGTTCATTAAGTTCCTTATGGAGGCAACCCCCCATAGTTAATTACATCCTAAGGAATGAGATTCCTTAAGAATACTCTCAATTAAGGTAAATGATCATTGTCTCTAAAGATTTTAAAGATAGGATTATCAATCAATTGGTTACTTTTAGAAAATCAAGTGGGATTGATCAAAAGGAGAGAGTTATTATAAAAAAAAGGAGAGACGAGTAGAGGATGCTCATCATACTAGGAAGCCTAATGAGCATCCCAAACTATCCTATGGTTGGGCTTTATATTTTTGAAATTAAGGAGAATTATGTTTGAGTTGAATTTTTATTAGAAATCTAGGGCTTACAACTCTACAATATAGGATTATAGAAATGCCTAAGAGGCAAGGAATTATGCTTGTAGCTCCGAAAGAGAAACAATAATCTCATATCCTAAATCTAGGGAACTTTGGTGAGGGCTAAAGCATGACCTAAATCTAAGATAAAAGTGGGTATATAGTTTACCTCCACAAGAGAGGATAAACCTCCCAACTGTTGGACTTACAACCACCTGGGGTGACCGCCAACTAACTCCTCCTATGATTTTAAATACATGTAGGAAATTCATATGCTTTGTAAGATGGTTAGGCTATTGTTTATTTAGAAAAGAAACTAAGTCCTTAAACTCACCCCCTAAGAGACTAGATCATGAAGGGCATGAATAATGACCTGAATCTAATGCAAATTTTATCAAGTTTTATTTTAATTTTTGGACATTTTATTTGACATTGGATACAAAGTTTTATATGCCTAATGCATGAGAAAATTAGTTATGGGCCAAAATTAGAAAGAAGGAGGTGTGCTTCCACCATGGCTCTCAAAGGTCAAGCTATTTTCTCTGGCAATGGTGGATGCCCCCATTGGCAAGAGTGAGATAATATGATTTATGCATGATATGAGACATACAACATCCAGCTAAGGGCTTGCTAAATCTTTTATTATCTTGATTTATGTCCTAAGTTTTAGGTGAGGTTATGAATTGTTTAATTTAATTTTGAATTGATTAATTGGATAGAAAATTTATTTTTCCCTAAGAGCCTAATCGCATACAGACCATTCAACAATCATCAAACAATTAAGAAACTAGGAAAATCATGCCATCCTAATTGTTAATCATAAACATAACATCAATCAATTTATAAAATTAGCGCAAAAGAATAAGAGGCCGATGTGGTCGGGTTCCACCGCACAACCCAAAAAAGGAAAATGGGTAGTCGAGCTCTACCCTTATACAACCCAGCATAATGAAAGAATAAATTATAATTATGAAATGATAAGTGTTATGTTGGTCTTCATTCTCTATCCTCCATTCTTCCCTCCTTGTCCTTCATTCCTTCATCTTGGTTTTCTCCATTTCTTTTTTTCTTTTAGTTTGACTTGAGATGTAGTTTGCTCCAAGGCCTCACATGGTATATAAGATATGGTCTTATAACCAATGTTCACCTTAGTCCCCATAACACTTATCCTAATCCTAATGCAAAATTACATTAAAAGAAAGGAAAGTAAATCTAGATACACCTACAAAATAAATGTTAGCTAAACACACCATACAACCCAAATAGTTATAGGAATAATTTGGACTTAGTACCCCACACATGGGTAACCAAGCCCACCTATCTTAATTTGGATTATGCTTAGGGGTATAAGGAACCTGCACTACAAAAATCATTTATATTTTTATTACAATGCCCTTTATTCACAACCTACTGCAGAAAGCATGATTAGGCTAATATCGGCCTTACATCTAGACTATGCACATACACCCTAGCATCCAGTTTAAAATAATACATCACAAAACTAAACATTCATTAAATCATGCACCGTCCTAACCTAAAGCTAGAAATGGTGACTTAGCCTAATGTGTATGCTATTTAAGTCTTGTGTGGCATGTCTTAGCTAGGCTTTATGGTTGAAATTTTCTAAGTATGAAAGATTCAATTTAGATGGTGATTTAATTTTAAGTGATTTAGTTGACTTGTTAATTTTAGTTTGTGATTTGATTTGGTTTGAATGAACCTACACTCAGTGACTAAATGCTATGAAGAGAAGAAAAGAGAAGATAGCTCTCTTTCATCCCTACCTTAAAGCATTTCTAAGGTAGATCGATTAATGAATTTCCTTTAGTGAATAGTTTATTATGTGTTTTAATTAACCCTAAGTTTAGATTCACTTTAAATAGCCTTATTCAATAAGAAAAACATCTTAGGATTAATTAGGGTGGATTACTATCACATATAACACACCCATTCATTTCTTTCCACCATGTATACCATGCATAGGAATAGTCCAAAGCATACCTATACATATAATGCAAATCTTAGCACACTTTGATGATGAATGCAAAGAGATATGATTTAAAAATTTGGATATTCTATATGTTAATTGGATCATTAATGCATGTCTTTATTATGTAGAAAATAGGAATTTTTTATCCATTAGCTAAATGCACATCCACATGTATAAAAGTTAAAAGTGAGTATGACGCTATTGTTTTCTACACTAAGGGCGTAAGGTATAAGACCTACTTAGGGCTACTTAAAGCCTCGCAGTCTCGGGATATCCAGACTGATATACCACTTTTCTTAGATACATGTAGATGTACAAAAAGAACCAAATGGATAAAGAATCATGCAAGAGATTATGTTTGATTTGGTTGTGTGATCTACATGTGTAATGTGAAGATCCTTCTTAAGTCTTAACATAGAAATGCATAGGAATAGATTTAGGAAAGCGTTATGTTCTTTTCAAATGAACTATACACTTGCAAATCTTATGTGAATCCATATTAAGAAAAGGAAAGAGAATTTCATAATACACATCTTATGCTATCATCATATCCAGGCTTACAAATATTTATAACTAGCATCTCTTCATTTATAATCTTTGATTTATTATTTTAAAAATAATTTTTGATTTAATAGTGATAATAGCCACTCATATTCTTAATTTTAGCTAACACATATAATTTGACATAAAACAAAACATTTTGTTAATTATTTTTAAAAGAAATGAATGCATGATTTCATATGGCAAATAATATGTAGCATGATTGAAAAAAATAAAGAAATATAAGCACATGGATTCATTCATCTTAATTAATTCCTAAGGACAATCATATAAAATAAGATCATTTAAAAATGAATCAAAATTCTTTATGGAGATTTTTTATCTTTGAATTTGATTTGACTTAGGAAATATTAGAAGGGTTTGCTGGTCCTTACCTATTCCCACCATGTGTGAATTAGTTTTATTTAATTTAGAATAATTAGGTTGATTTTATATTTTGATTAGGTTAAGGTATAAATTAAATCCATTAATTATCTCTTACCTATATCACCTTAAGTTAATTAACGAATTAATAATAAGCTAATATGATTTGCAATCACATGAAAAGTAAATTTGCAATGCTCCTAAGAAATGAAAGGGGCCTAATGAAATTAGCTTATGATTAATAGTTAATTAAACTTAAGGGATTTCACTTAATTACTTTTATGATTTTCTCACATAAGTGAGTCAATCATAATTTCATTATCTCTCACCTTGGCATATTGAACACCCAAGAAGCTACCCAAGACCAATTAAAGGTTGTTTAGGTTGGGTGAATTGATTTTTAATTTTGATTTCATTAGGCCATTAATGAATTGATTAAATGCTTTAGTTATACTTTGATTTAAATGATAAAATTAACTTAGGAGAAAGGATCAAGAGCAAGGCCTTAATCTTAATCCCTAAATCATTCAATCATTCAACTAGGTTTTGATTATCTCAATTTGAAGATCTAATCACTTGATTAATCAACTAATCATTCCATGAACCCATTAATTAATTTAATTTTCAAAGGTAAAGGATACTTATGAAATAAATTAAGAAAAATGTCCCCAATCATATTTCCTAGGAGATCTTATTGTTTAACAGGGATAATTATGTTCAAGTGATTAATCAAGCTACTGTTCAACCCTTAATTAAAATTAATTTGATTAAGAGAGTAATTAGGGCTTACTCAAATGACTTCCCTAATTAACCAATCAATAAAATCCTAAAAAAATAGGGGAGATAGATGTCATCCCCCTAAACATCCATAAAAAATTTGAGATTAATTGAGCGGTCAATTAAGGTATATTAAGCTAATCAGATTTTTTATAAAACTTTAATTTAGCCAAAGTCACTGTTCAAAATCAATTAATTATAATTTTTTTAGATTCTCCTCTAAAATATCTTCAAAATGAGTCAGAGTTTGCATTTTTTTGGATTTTTTACAATTAGTTATGAATTTTAAAAGTTTTACCATTAAAATTGGATTAATTAAGTGTAATTAAACTCCTAATCCCATCGGGCCACGTGGCAGCTGACGCGACACACTTTCCATGTGGTACGATAAGATTGGTTATTTAAGTTATCACATCCGGGTCAGCTGGCGGCAGCTGTGTTTTGTCTATGGGTCATCCGATCTAAGATGGGATGGCCAAGATTAATCCTATGGTTAAGGAGAAAATTAGAGAGATCTAAAGCACAGTTTGATCAGGAGTGTTCAATCCGATCATGTAGAACGGACGGTCTGTGATCTGTCTCCTCCCGAAGCGAGAGACGGATGCCGTCTATCGATCCATTTTAAATCCATCCCTCACCTTTGGGGAAGCACAAGCAATACATCTAACGATGGAGATCCATGAATTGATCATTTCTTTTACAATGGACCAAGCAAATTTTATTTTAAGTCGGTTTCAATGACATACCTCACCGGAGGCTATCACCGGTGCTTCCAACGATGGAGGTAGCTTCATCTAGTAGAGATAAAACTCTGTTGAATAAATTTGGTCTTGATTTAAATTGGTTTGCTCGGTTGACCAAGTTCCTCTTCAATGGTGATTGGTCTTGATCAAACTTCTAGCTCGATCGTGGGGAAGCTCGAGATTTGATTCGTTTCAACTCGCCTTGGTTCAAGGTGGTGTGTGCAAGATTAATTTCACTTTGGTTGAGAATTGAGTGAATTGGATTTGAAAATCACCACCCCTGTTTCAACTTTGAGTAAAACCAAGAGGAAGCAGTGCCAAAATGTGAAATGAGATGAGTGAGGTGTATATCTCCTCTTGGATTAGATGGTGGATGGCTAATTTTCTATTTTGGCTCAATGGTTTGGATTGGTTGATCGGATTTGAGCTGAAAAATATCCCACATGGGTCATTTTGGGTGGAGGAGCGAGGGAGAGTGGCTGCCCTTGTGATTGTTGTGTGAATTTGGTGAGCCAAGTGTCCAAGGGTGATTGGGAAGGTCAATTTGGTCTTGCCTTGGGTCATGGCTGACCCAAGTTCATTGGGTCATGTTCACCACCCTTCTTGGTGCCCATATGGACCAATAGATAAGTGTCCAATGGCCTTAGGAAAGAAATGATCAAATTTTAAGTGAATTTGGTCGTGGGATACCCTTTGACCTAAGGGAAAAGTGGTCATTTGGCTATGAGTTTGATTTAACAGATTTAAAATAGTTTGAAAGTGGGTTGGGCCAAATTTTGAGTGATTTGGAGTTCATTTGATTTGATTTGGCTCAATTTGACCCATTTGGGTCAAGTTGGGTCAAATTGGGTTAGTTGATCAATTGGTCAAATTGGGTCAAACCATGGGTTATGTCAAGTTCAAATGATCATTTAGAGCCTATGGGTATCATTGGTTTGGTTTAATTTGGTTTAGATTTGGTTTTGGTTCATTTAGGTCAAATGGGTCAAGTTGACCAATTTGACCCATTTGACCCAATTGGGTTAGGCTATGGGTTGGTTTAGGCTTGGTTGATCATTTGAAATGTACTTCAAGCTTTGGTTTTAATTAATTTTGACTTAGTTTGATTTCAAGTTGAATTGACCTTTTGGGTCAAGTTGGGTTCATGGTCAATTATACTAGGTTGGGTCTAATTGGTCAATTAAAGTTTTGGTCAAGTTCAACAATCAATTTGGAATGAATTTGACCCATTGGCTATAATCAATTTTACTTAGATCAAATTTGACCAATTTTGGCTTTTTAGGTCAATTTGGGTCAACTTAGGTCAAATGGTCAAATGGGCTTAAGTTTGGCTCAACTGATGGTTTGGTCATGTTCAATCATTGATTATGAATGGGTTTGAGTCAATGGTTTTAATTAATTTGGCATATGGTGGATTTTGGCTAGTTTGGATTTCATTTGGGTTTAAGGTTGACTTGGTCAAAGGCTAGGTTTGACTTGGTTTGACCCAATTTGAGTGATTGATCATTTTAGGATGATTGTTGGTCATAATGTGAGGCTTGGATGGACTTGGTTCAATCCAATTTGGGTTGGATTAGAACTTAGCACAAAAAGGGCTTTTAGATCACTTTAAGTGAGCCTAAGTAGGTTAATTGACTTGATCAAGGCTTGATTTAAGTTTGGTTGAACTTACATATGGACTTATGATGGAAATATAAATCCAATTGCAAGTGGTTTGGAGTCAAATGAATTTTGGTTCATTTGACAATTTCAAGTCCAAAAGATGAATATGGGACTTGGGTTAGTTTGATTTTGGTGAGATTGTAGTTTATGTTTATATTTGGGCATGTGATTGAAGGAGTGATTGTTTGAAGAGAAAATTCAAAGGTTTGGATTGATTTGAGAATGATTTAGCTAAATCCAAGAAATTGGCTTAAAGGATATAAATTGGGTTTGGATTTGAGTTTTGAATTTATATTAATTTGATTTTGGCCATTTGAATTTATATTTCATTTATATTTGTAAATATAAATGAGAATATAAATGAACCTTGAGAGAATCATCTGCATTAGGAGTGATTTGAATGTGAATTTGGCTAAGGTAGGTCAAAAAGTTTGGGAAAGGGGTTTTGATTTGGTTTGATTTATATTCATTTGATTTGGATGGTTTAGATGCCAATTTCATTCATAGTTGTAAATGTAAATGATGGAATAAGTTATTTATAAAGAAATCACTTAGCTATGGGTTGATTTGAGGGGTTTGGCTAAGCTTATGGATGTGATTAATAAGGCCTAGGAAGGTTTTGGATTTAGAAATGATTATGGATTTCAATCATCTGGAAATGGAGTTGGATTTGGAATTGATTTTGATTTGAATCATTTTAGATTGGAATTGAATTTGGAGTTCATTTTGGGTTTAATTTGAGATTTGAGAAAAATCAATTGAGTTGGAATTGATTTGAGATTTGATTTGGATTCGTTTGAAGGAGTGTACATGGGGTTGGATTTAAGTTATAGGGTAAGGGGTTGCCTTAAATCCCTAATGCATAGAATAATCCTATGATAAATCATTCTAAGTCTCTAGGGTTAGGTTAAGTGTTCACCTAATCTCTAGAAGTGTCTCAAGACTGAGAAAGTCTTAGTATCTAGAGGAGTCCTATGTCTAAGATGAAGAAGTTAAGAGCTCACTCCAAAAGTGAGGCTAACAAAGGGCACCCAATATGTGTGGTGTGACTGATAAGGCATACCGCATGTATTGGTGTTGATCGAATGATCAATAACATTCCAACGATCGTAAGCACTAACAAAAATGAACTAATCCTAAACCGAGGTGTAGAAGGAATCAAGATCTACTTATGTCAAAGACATGAGAGAGCGAAGGAGGAATCCACTAAGGATTGAATATGTGAGCCTTCCAATAGGGGAAAAGGTTCAAGTTATCCACTGGGGATAAGATGTTGTGAAATCCATTGGGGATTAGAATTTGGAATCCACTCGGGATAAAAGTGTGAATCTTACACTAGGGGAGCAAGTTCGGGTTGGGTTGAATTGACTCACCGGGAAATTGGAAAGATTTGCATCTCATTGAGGAGAAGCTGATCGATTTGATTGTGTAATTTGACTCCACTGTGTAAGTTGATTTTATTTTAGATTTTAAATTTTGAATTTTGAGATGGACCCTGTCGGTTTGCGATGGACCGCACTAAGTAGGGGCCATGCCTCTTGGCCTACTTCATTTACCAATTAAAGGGGTAGTGTACCACATAGTAAGACTATCCAACCAAAGTGGTTTTCTTCATGCAAAGGGTCGTTACTAGAAGAAATCATAGGCACTTACATCCTCCATAGTAGGGATCAGTCGCTGGGGTGATCTATTGGCGACGCAATGGATTGAACCCAACCTTAGGTTGATTATTGAGTGAATGCTGCTAGGGGACTTAAATTAGCTCAAAGAGAGTTAAAATTAATTTTATTTTAATTATATTTGATGGATCACATCCCAGGATGGACCACCGGTGTCGCCTGACCTACCTTAGATTTATCAATCTAAAGGGGGTAGTTTCCCGATCGAAAAGAAGAACTATCCAACCAAAGGGGTGTCTGTCAGTTTATAGTGACCCATTCAAGAAAGAAAGCATGGGGACTCACATATTCCTGAATAAAAGACCACCGGGAAGATGCATTAACAAGGTAACATGTCAACCCAACCTAGGGATGCTCGTCGATTTGCGATAGTCATGCTAGAAAGAATGTGTAGTGGACTTATATCTTCCAGAGCAAAATGACTACCAGGGCAACCTGTTTATGGAAAATTAGACTGAACTCAACCTAAGGGCAAGTACTGAGAGAGTGCCAACCCGGGGACTTATCTCAACTCAAGTATAGTCAGGCAATTCCTATCGGGAGTTTTACTGACACTTCCCTAATGATAGGATGTATGCTTGGGAAAGGGCCTGGGGTTGAATTCCCAAGCAAATAAATTTATTTGTTTATTTATCACGGACCCGTTAGTTTATGAGGGACCACCGAGAAGGAGCTTATATCGCCTAGACCTATCTCATTTACCTAAGGAGAAGCATCCGCTGAACAAATTCTCCAACCACAGGGGTGGCTACTAGGAAAATGGGACTGTCCAATCAAAGAGTAGCCCGGGTAATGTCTAAATGGGGCCGTAAAGGACGTAATCAAAGTAGAGTGCCCGCAGGGTAGGGGCCACTAAGGGCTTTATCCTGATCCCCGAAGAAGAAGATAATGTCTATAGGTATTCGGTGGCCAACTCAAGGAGAAAGCGCGGGGACTCATATCTGCCAAGAGTGGTGTATTCACAGGGTGAGTTGTTGTCAGCATAACGAATATCAACCAACCTAAGGTGCCCATCAGTTTGTGAATAATAGGGAAGAAAGCATCGGGACTCTCATCCTCCTACATGAATTGATTGATAGATAGTCCTTGACAGGCTATCCGACCTATACAGGTGAATGCCATTGAGGGACTTATATCAACTCAAAAGTAGTCGAGGAAAATGAGCCACCGGGGACTTATCCTAAGCCTCAAATACCGACCTAGTTGGTGCATGATGGCTAGTTTAAGAAGGCATGTAGCTTACATCCTCTTAAACAAAGTCAACATGAGGTAGTGGATACAAAGTGAGGTCTACCAAACCAAACTAACAAGCATCGTTGCAAATGGTCAAGTCAAGAAGAAAGCACGTGGACTCACATCCACCAGACAAGTGACCACTGGGGTGACATACTAGCAAGGTAGCATGTTAGCCCAACATAAAGTAGCTAATGAGTGAGTGCCATAGGGGACTTGCTCCCACATCAAAATAGAGATAAAATATATATGTTTGTGTTTGTGTTTGTGTTAAAGGAGGACAGGATGTTGCTTGGGTTCTCTTACACATATCCTAAAACACACTTAAAAGTTGATGAATTGGTTCCATGAATGGTAATTATGATCCCACCAAGAAAGGATGTCACTTGGGTTCTCTTACACCTAACTTAGCCGTACTAATCAAAATAGGATGCCTCTTGGGTTCTCTTACACCTACTCTAGAGCACTGGGGAATCATGTTTAATTTGTGTTCATGTTGTGAAAGAAGGATAGGATGCCTCTTGGGTTCTCTTACACCTACCCTAAACATGTCATGATAGATTTGCTAACAAGCAAACAATGCTTCGAATGAAGAGAATATTTTGGTGAATTGGAATGAAATTTTTGAAGATAATTATTTTCAAACATAATTTTATGGACAATATTTATTCAAATAGATCCCATTGATTGGAAGCATGGGGTGTTCCCTTTATAATTAATAAGTTGATAAGATCCTCCTTGGTAGATTTTCTCTATTACAAAAGAGCCTTCCCAAGTGAGTTCAAACTTGCCTCATCTTTTAACGGGCAATAATATATCTCCTTAGAACTAAAATAAGCTCTCCTATTTGAAAAATTCTAGGGATGACTAGCTTATTATGAGCTTGAATCATCTTGGCTTTGTACAGCTTGAGGTTCTAGCATGCTTGTAGGTGTCTCATCTCCAAAACTTGAGCTCTTCTAACCACAACTTAGCGTTCTGCTCTGTAGTGGTTTTACTACCCATTATTATCCTTAGTGATGGGAGCTGAACTTCTAATGGATGAATGGCTTTGGACCCATACACTAAGGAGAATGGGGTAGATTGGGTTGGAGTCCTGTATGTGGTGCGGTATGTTCACAAGGCTTCAACTAGCTGCTCATACCACTATCATTTATTATCGTCGAGTGTCTTCTTTAGTATATGGATGAGAGTTTTGTTGAATGCTTCTGCTAGGCTATTCACTCTAGGATAGTAAATAGTGGAGTATCTCCAATCTATATCGTGTCTCCTGGCGAAGCTATTGATTTTAGTGCTCTTGAATGCAGTACCATTATCGGATATAATTCATCAAGACACCCCAAACCTATATATGATATGGTTCCTAAAAAATTGGAGCACATGCTTAGCTGTGACCTCTCTAAGTGGGATTGTCTCCGCCACTTGGAAAAGTAGTCGGTGGCAACTAGAATGAACTGGTGACCCTTGGAAGAAGAAGGATCGACGGACCCACTATGACGGCACCCTAACACTCAAATGGCCATGAGGCCAATGTATGGTGTAGAATGTTGGGTGGTTGGTGAAAGCCCACACCGTGTATCTGACACTTATGGCATCTCTTGGCTACATCTATACAGTCTGTAATCATTGAAGGCCAGTAGTATCCTAGTCTATTGATCTTTTTCTTCATCTTTGGACTGGATTGATGCACTCTGCATAGACCTGAATGTACATTGGTCACAATCTTATGGGATTCATGTATGTCTAAACAGTGTAACCACATTTGATCGAAAGACCATCAGTACAAGGTGATATCCATAAGAGCATAGAGAGAGCTCTCTGTTTCATCTAATGGGCTTGTGATTTCTCTTGAGATAGTTTGCCTTTAGTTAAATAATCTATGAATGGTTGCCTCCAATCGAGCTCATCATCTTTCTTGGCAATGGCAACCTCCCCTTCAAGAGAGAGTCTCTTGATGAGTTCAGTGTCAACAAGGATAAAACTTGTCTATTTTGGACCCTTATTGGAATGGAATCATCTTCTGTACATGCCAACTTCTGAGTTTGGCCAAAGCATCTGCTACTATGTTCTCTCCTTGAGGAATCTTGTAGATGGTGACCACAAGGATTTTGGCCAACAACTTCATGATGTACTCATTATAGTGATGAAGCTTAAGTTTTAGAACCTTATAGGATCCTGCAATTTGATTGATGACCAGGTGAGAATTCATGTAGATGTTGATGCTTTTGACACACACTGTAATAACTAACTCTAGACCAACAATCAAAGCCTCATACTCGACTTCATTGTTGGTGCCTGGATTGGACAGTATGAGAATCTCATCACATCATGGTCTGGAGTTAAAAGGATGATTCCTACCTCTGTATTTCCTAAAATAGTAGATCATGGTTCTTCTCCTTTTTGAAAGGAAGCCGCACCATCAAAATACATCTCTCAGTAACAAATTTTAGTGTCCCCTAAGTTCATGATTTGTTCATCAAGGAGGTCATCACTAAGCGGTTGATCAGTAGGAAGTGAGTGTGCTGCTAAGAAATCCGCTAGTACTTATCCTTTCACTGCACGGAGGAGTACGAATGTGATGTTAAACTGTGAGAGAATCATAGATCAATGTGCCAACCATCCGGATAATGTCGACTGTGTCATAAGATACTATAGTGGATTGATTCATGAAATTAAGTTTACTTTATGAGAGAGCATGTAATGTTGTAGCTTTTGGGATGAGAAGATGAGAGCAAGGAAATGTTTCTCAATAGGTGGGTAGTTTGCTTCAACAAGGATCAGACGACCGAGGTAATAGAGAGTGTTCTCCTTTCCTTCGTCGTTGGTTTGGGCCAACAAAGCACCAAGGGAGTCGTCCAATGTAGTAGTGTAAAGGATAAGTGGCTTGCCCGAGAAAAGGGCTACTAGAACTAGTGGGTTTACCAAATATTGTTTGATGTCTTCGAAAGTATATTGACACTTATCATCTCACTTGAACTTATCATCCTTTTTGATAATGCTAAAAATGGCTTACACCTTCCCGATAGATTGGAGATAAAGTGCCAAAAAATGCAACCACCTTTGGGATGATCTGAGTTGAGTTAGACTTTTAGAGGGTGACATTTCTAAGATAGCCTTGATCTTTTGGGTCTATCTCTATTCCTTGGTGTCGGACAACAAACCCAAGGAACTTCTGTGAAGCTACTCTGAATGCACACTTCAGGGGGTTCATTTTGAGATTGAATTATCTTAACCATTCAAAAACTACTCTCAAGTCAAAGAGGTGGTCTCTTTTCATTACTTTTGACAACTAGATCATTAACGTAACATTCTACTTGATGATGAATGAGTTCGTCAAAAATCTGAGTCATGACCCGTTGGTCAGTAGCACCAACATTTTTAAGGCCAAAAGGCATGACCTTATAACAATAAATTTCGATCAGGGTTTGAAAAGTAGTATTCCTCTCATCCTTGGGGCCATCTTAATTTGGTTGTAGCCAGATGACCCATCCATGAAGAAGAATATTGCATGAGATGAGGCAATGTCTACCATTAACTTTGGTATAGAAGTGGAAATTCATGCTTAGAACATACCTTATTTAAGTCCTTAAAATCGACACATATGCAAATTTGGTCATTCTTTTTCTTAACTAGGATGATACTGGCTAACTAGGCAGGGTAATTTTCTTCTCTGATAAAGTCAACATCGATCAATTTCTTGACTTCAAAAATGACCTGTAGTTCGATTTCTAATCGCATGCGTCTAGGAGCTTGCTTGATAGGGCTAGCGTTAGGATTTATTACTAATTTTTGGACTGCTGTATCAAGAGATAATCTGGGCATCTCTTCATAACTCCATGCAAATCAGTCTTTAAACTCAGTCAATAGCCTAACTAAGTCATTGGTTTCTTCTTCATTCAACAGAGAACTGATGTATGTAGGGCATGGATCTTCTTCTGTTCTGAGATTGATTTCTTTGAGCTTGTCGATAGTTGAATTAATTTCTTCTTCAAATTCTGGAGGTGCATCTTTGATTTGAAGATCATCAGGATTATCTGAAGTTTTAAACACACTCATAAGAGTTAGTGTGGTTTGAGAAGATCCTATCGACTCTAGATGATTGGTGACAACTAAGCAAGAATCATCATCATCAACCTACCAAATCCTTCGGTCTTGATTGTGCATCCGCCTTTATTTTTCAAAGCTTCAAAATACTATGAATTGCGTGACCATGTGTAACGTATCAAACCTTTCTTTGCAAGATTATGAACACAAGGCGAGTACCAATCCAAAGGTAATTCCATTAAATCTTTATATAAATCATTCTTAAGTTATACATCTACTTGACTTAAGGATGATGATCCCAATAGAATCTCTTTGGTTTGACATCCATGGTAGATCTAGGGGTTTCCTTAACTACCAAACCCTCAACTTTTTGAGAAGAAAGTGGGTTAGAGCTAAGGTTCCCAACTGCTGCCTAATGGTTTTACATAATTCTGATTAGAATACATTTAAGCTTTGCTTGGAGGCATGGTCTTTGTCACTGTCTGGCTCGAGTGTTACCTCCAATGAGATCTGCTGAAATGGGTTGCCTAGTGTGATAATCACATGAGACTCATCCTCCGAGCTAGATTCTAAGTCTATGTAAATAGCAGGAGTATGCTAGTGAACTGGAACATAACCCCTGTTGGCTTGCCGCCAACCAGGGGATCTTCCACCTCTAGAACTATCTCTGTATGTACCTCTACCTGGTGGTGGTCAAGTCATCCTGCCCATATGTCCGTATGGTGGAATGAACTATGGGTGGAATGTAACATGGTTCTACCTCTTCCTCGATGTCCCTTTTTTGCTCACTTGTACTTTCTTTCTTCTTTTTTTTTTTTTTTCTTTTCTTTTTATTTTTATTATTTTTCTTTTTCTTTTGTATTTTAATTTTAGCCAAATTTGGGAGAATATATGTATTAATTTTGAGGAAGATAGAAGGTTGCATCCTCATATATCTCGACCTCTCTAACTGAGAATGCCTTTTCATCTCCTTTGATATAGTATTCGATATATTTTTGAAACTTGATGCACTTATGAAGAGAAGATGGAACCATCTTATTTTGGTATATCCAAGGCTTATCGAGAAAAATAATGAATGATGTATTCAAATCAATTATATAGAACTTGGCTTCAGTCTTCCAGTCGCCTATTTCCAAAGGTAACACTATGGAGCCTAAAGCCCTCTCACCTGTTCATTAAATCCTCTCAACATCATCCGATCTCCTCAGAGTTCAGAGATGTCGATCCTCAAATAGGCAAGGGTTTTCAGGCTCATAATGTTCACTGATGCACCTAGATCAACCAACACCCTAGAAAGTCTAAATATGCCCATATCCATTGTGATGTAGAGGGGACAGTTGTGCTCCACATCCCCCAGAAGAAAGTTTTCATCGGTGAATGTGACTCCTTGGGCTTATCTTAAATAATGTGTCTTCTCTCCAACAGCGGTCAACTTAGCTAAGCATATTATAATGTGTCTTCTCTCCAACAATGGTCAACTTAGCTAAGCATATTTTTGGATCAAGAAGGGCCTTGATTAGTGATTCCCTCATCTCTTTGGATAAGATAAGGGCATCATATATGCTTAATTTAGTTGACAACTTTCTTAGGTGAGCGAGGATATTGTAGTCAACTCTAAGTTGATCCTCTGCAAGCATATCCATGATGGAGCATCATGTGGAGGGGATTCTTGATTATTAAAACCAATGAATTATTTTCCATTATCTTGAGGTGCTGCCCTAGGAGGTAGAATCTTGCCACCACGGAGGTTAACTTCGGTGATCTCTTATGACGGGTTAGTGCAAGATTCTACCGCCACAAGCATACCTAGCCTTCTCTATAGGACCCTCAAAATCAGATGATTCCAAGTCTATCTCGAGAGGTGAACTTGTATTATTCATAAAAGGAAAGTCCATCTCTAAATTAGAAAAATGATGATTGGAGTTGTTATAGTTTAGACTTGAAGAGATTTCTAGAGGAGTAGAATTAGATAACCCATCAGAAGTGTCACAGATGTAATTCAAACTAGCTTTATCTTTGATTTTTTAGATTTAAAAGAAGGTACATGGTAGAAATCAAGCAAATTAAGTGGGGTGAGGGATTTGATGCCCTCATCCGCTAATACAAGATGTCTACTAGATGAAAATTAGCTAAAGTAGGAATGCTAGCTGAAGTCATAGCTGCAGTGGTGGAATGAAGGTTGGACTCGGTCGGTGGTTGCACTACTTGGCTATCTCGAGCAAATATGGGTTGTTGTTGCTGCTACTGAGCTCCTACTTTCCCAAGTTGTCTTTGGCAACTTGTAAACCTTCCTTGATGTTGGAGGTTCAAGCTGCCTCAAGTACCTATAAGAAAAATTTCTTGATTTTAAAAATGATCTTTTTAGAGGTTCGGGATAAAGAGATATCCCAACCTTCTTTTATTTTAAGAGGATCACATGTATCCCCAAGAATTACTCAAATAGAACTTGATGGTTATTCTACTAGATATTCCTTAGGGATAACTATAGCCCAACTTGTAGTTATGCTGCCGCCCTTAAATGTAAAGCAATCCTCCAAAATATGGCAAGCATGTGATGGTAGGGGAAAAGTCGATCGACTCATGCCCACTTCCTCCAAATTTTCCGCTGTAGAAAAAATCAGTTTTTTTAAGAGGATCTTAAAGATTTTTCTGACTACCTCCTCTTAAATGAACAAGTTTTATTTAATTTATCCAAAAGAGTTGGTGGATGATAGATACCTAGGTGGTATGTATACCACTGCTAAGAATATGGCTGAGGAGGAGGCTATGAAGGCATGATGTCTGATTGATAAGATGGAGGTGAAATTGAGCTTGAGGTATCTCACACTGATCTCTGGCCGGTTGCTTCCCATTATCTAATGCTGCTACTTCCCCTAGCTTCTTTTCATAGATTTTTATGGCTTTGGCTTTAATGATTGATCTTGAAAAGGCAACTATTTGGCCTCCCCTTATAGACTACCCACCTTGTTGATTAATTTCTCAAATGTCTTAATGTTAAAACTTTTAAGCATGAAGGCACGAGCCATGAATATTCTTTAACATAATTTTAATAGCATGCTGTTCAGACAGCTGTGGTTTGCATTTCATGCTTAAATTATGCCATCTAAGAATGTAATTAACAAGGGACTCACGGTATTGTTGAGCTACAACGATATCACCCACAGTTATCCTTTACTGAGCTCCAACAAACCTCTTAACAAAGAGTTGCTCCAACTCAGCAAAAGTCTTCACTAAATCGTTGGGAAGTCTAGTGTACCAATCAAAAGCTATGTCATATAGACTACTGACAAAGAGATGGAACAATAATGCATCGCCACCAGTAAAAAATGGCCCTAAAGTGTGCTATATGTTGGCGAGGGTTCCCACTGCCATCAAAACTTTTGGAAGAAGGAGGCACAAAACCCTTAGGATATTGGATAGCATTGAATTCTTTTAAGTAGGGTCTACCCTTTAGAACTGATGAACCACCTTGGGCTTGGGCCAGCGCTTCCTTCACTTGCTATTCTACCATGAGTTTGATGTATTTTTTTGTATGGAGGTACTATCCACAACCTTCCTATATAAGCTAGTACTGCACTGCTCTACTGGGGGTGAACTCTTGGGTTGATCTAGGACATGCAACAACTCAGGTTGACCAGTCTCCATAATGGTAGGCTGTACTACTGGAGCTTGATTTTGAAGTACTAGAATTGCTGGTAACAAATCTTCAACTCTCTTTCCCATCCTATAAATCTTCTCCTCTTTCTGCTTGAGTTATTTAAGGAGGTGTTGGGTAAAAAGGTTGTATCATCCTGTTCGACCGCAACACCTTCCGAACTATGATGATTTCAAAGAGGGAACCTCTAGTATCAACCATGTGTACCTCTGTCAAGTCTTCCAACAAATCATCCTCATCAGGGTCGAAGCTAACCTTCTCCTCTTCGAGGTCAGACCAATCATACCCTAGGATTTCTTTCTTTTTAGTAAAATACTGTGCTAAGATATCATCCAAGGAGTGGTCTAACTATACCGACACAAATACTCACCGCTGACCGATGGTGGGATTATGCTAATCAATGGAGATACACCTGATCGCCCTTGCTATTGGAGTGCAAACCCTGTGAGGGCTACGCTCACCGGAGGACACATGCTCGTGACTGTCAACTGCTGTGGGTGGAGTGCTGCCCCTGGGGGGATCTACCGCCATGAGGATAATATAAATGTCCACTTCTCTTTCTGCCACTGTTATATCCATAATCGGTTGAGGTGATGGCAGTGGTGGTACGACTATGATGTTGCGAGGTCACCACTCCTTCATTGCAACTAAAGTGGGAGGTCAAGCAGGAGAACTCTTAAATGGGACAAGGAGTGTCAAGAAACCTTCAATAGTATTAAAAGCTACCAGTTAAATCCACCCATTCTTGTAACGCTTACTCCTAGGAAGCCCCTCATTCTATACAAAACTATATTAGAAGAGTCCCTTTAAGCATTATTGGCACAACACAATGAAATAAGTAAAGAGAATGCTCTTTATTATATCAGTAGGAGGTTAATAGGAGTAGAAATGAGATACTCTCTGATAGAGTAGCACTGCCTGGCATTAATCTTTATAGTCCAAAAGTTTCATCATTATATGTTATCTTACAAGATTACCCTCATCTCAAAGATTGATTCACTAAAGTACTTGATGACAAGACCAGTGTTGACAAGTCACTTGGCAAGATGAGCAGTATTGCTTTTATAATTTGATATCACATATGTTCTATAGAAAGTAGTAAAAGGATGAGTCTTAGTAGATTTTCTTCCTGCACATCCAATCCCTGTGAACTCTTCTCTTAATGATGATTTGCCTGATGAGCAAACTATGCTCATTCATGAAAGAGAAAATTCATAAATTTGGAAAATGTACATTGATGGAGCCTCATCGATCAAACAAATTCAACCTCCAAATCTCATAAGGGCAAGAGCAGGAATCAACATCATCTTCATAACACTAGAAGGAGGAATAATGAGATTCTCATATGGGTTGACCGAGCCAAGAACTAATAATGAAGCTGAGTATAAAGCGTTGGTAGCAAGTCTTGAAGAAGCTATTTTCATAGGCATTCAAAACTTGCATATTTTTGGTGATTCTCAGCTTATTATAAATCAAGTACTTGGCATCTATAAAATCAATAAGCTTGAGTTAGCTTTCTATCACAAGCGAGTTCTTGAGCTTATGAAGCAAATACCAAATATCACATTAACTCGAGTCTCTCAATCCGAGAATAACAAAGCAGATTGCTTAGCAAAATTTGCTAAGAAAATGACAAGTATGAATGGTGATTATGTCATGATCAAGATATCCACTCAATGAATGCTAGAGCTAGTAAAGTACCAATCCCCGCAGGTAGATGGGTTACTAAATTTGACATAGCAGGATGTGACTTAGTTTGCTCATCATTCTCCTAAAACCAATAAGGAGTTATAACAAGAACAACTAAGCATGATATTGCCTCAGAAAAGCAGTGTGAAGACTTTATTGTAGAAGAGCCACATGATTGGAGGCAACCCTTCATCGACTACTTTAAAGAAGGCAAATTATCAAATAATAAATCACTAACAGCTCAAATTGAGAAGAGAATGGTGCACTATACTTTCGTCAACAACACTTTATATCGAAGATCCTTTGAACAAATGTGGCTATGATGCCTAAATACAAATGAAGGTAGCAAAGTGATGGTTGAAGTTTATGAAGGACTTTGTGGTGCACATCAATCAGGTCTCAAGATGGCAGTAAAGATCAAAAGGATGACCTATTATTGGCAATCTATGGTGAGAGATTATATCAATCATACTAAGAGGTATCATGAATGTCAAGTACATGGAAATATAATCCATCAACCTCCAAATCCACTACACCCAATAATAGTATCTTGGCCATTCAAATGTTGGGGCACAGATGTAATTGGACCAATTGATCCACCGTCATTAGCTGGACACCGCTTCATCCTAGCAATGATTGATTTTTTCATTAAGTGGACTGAAGTTATTCCATTTAAAGAAGTTGTTGTTGATCGAGTGATTAACTTCTTTACGCATAATGTGGTCTATATATTTGGAGTGCCGCATCGAATAATTTTTTATAATGGCATAACTTTCAAAAATACAAAGATTTATAGATTTGTCGATCAACACAAAATTGATTGATGATATTCTTTAATATATAATCCAAGGATAAATGATTTGGCAGAAGCTTTCAATAAGATATTAGTTAAGCTGCTTAAGAATATCTTCACTAAAAATAAGAGAGAATGACATACCAAACTGATAGAGGCGTTATGGGCGTATCGAACTACCTATAACACACCGACTGAAGCCACTCCTTATTCATTAGTATCTAGAACTGAAGTGGTTCTTCCACTTGAAGTTGAATTGCCTTCACTTCGAGTAGCCATCCAATACAATCTAACTAAAGATCAAAATGCTCATTTGAGGATTGAGGAACTCGATACACACTTGATGATGTTATATTGCAAACTCATCAAAATTTGGAGGTGTATCGAGCAAAGATGTCTAGGAATTTTGACCATACGGTGCCTCGAATATTCTAAAAAGGGGAATTAGTCTTGGAGCTAAGAAGACCAATTATTCCCAAAAATTTGGTGGAAAATTTGAGCCTTATTAGGAAGACCCTTTTGTCATTGAGAAAGTGTATCAAAGAGGTTCATACTAACTCATTGACCTAAAGGGTGGAAGACCAATGTCGACAATTAATGGTCGATACCTGAACAAGTATTATACATGATAAATATATTCTTGAGGTACAATAGAAATCCCCCTGCAAGATAGGGGCATTATTTCTTTTAGTATATCTATTTAGGTTGACATCATGCTTCATGCTGAAATCCCTAAATAAATATACTTACAAAAAAAATTTCCTGGAAATTCTCCTATTACAAAGGGGACATTTTTTTAAGATTTATATACATAGATGAAATCAATGTTACATGTTAAAACAGCCCTCTTAAGATCAAATGTATCAACTTATACATTGATATATTTTTTTTAGATTATTTTAGAGCTTTTTCAAAGTGCTTTAGAATTTCTCTACAAGATAGGGTGCATTTTTATATATTTAGCTAAGTTGAAATCGTGCTATAAGACGAGATCCTCAAATATATTTTGATTCAAGTTGACATTAAGCTTTACACTAAAATCCTAGAATATATCTATAATTATTTTTTATTAAAGTTGCAGGCTCTTGCAAGGAACAAGAGAATCTATTTCTACGCATAAAAAGATAGCCCTAAATATCAAAAAATTTATCTCCCATATTTGTGAAATTCTGAATATCAAGTCAGAAGAACTCCCAACTTTGGAAGCTTCAATCAATTGAGTTGGAAAAATATCACCTCTACATCATGAAGTCTAGGACACTGATGGGTTCTAAAGGTCAAACTCAACAAACCCATAAATGCTTGAGTTAATAATACTCTCCTCACTCAACAAGCAGTGAGAATAGACCGCAGTGAAAGAGCTTCCATTCATTAGTCTGATGATCAATTCACCAACCCATTATAGCTTGAGTCGGAGACTCGAGTAGGTTCTAAAAGTCAGACTCAATAAGCCCAAATGTGGTCGAGTTGCTGACGCTCTCCTCACTCAACAAGCTATAAGAAATGGCTGTAGTGACAGAGCCCCTGCTCGTCAATCCAATGATGATAACTGTTCAATCTCAAACTAGATCCAGCTTAGTGACTATAAGCAATCAGAATCCAAGAGATCTTTCTACTTGATCGATAGACCAAAATACTCTGAGGAAACTCTCAATTTAGAGCTGCCTCAAGTCAATCTTTACATTATCTGCATGGTGATAATTCAATTTATTCTTAAATGATCTGATCAAGCATAAAGCATAGATCAAAGCCAATCTCCTCATCAAGTCTGTCAAAGCAGAAAGCACAGGACCGAGGGAATAATTCCATAGTTCATACAAATCTTGTGAGCGAACTAAAGGAATTTCATGGTTATTCAATCTGTTAAATTACACATTGCTAGACAGATAACTTAACTAACATTAACCTAATATAAGTCGGTAAGCTGGGTCATCTGTATGCACCGTTCAACGAGTCCATCAAAGCAGCAAGCACAGGATTTAGGGCGTACATACACTTTCTAACAAGTCAATATAGACAAATCAGATCAATCTTCATCAAGTCCGTCAAAGCAGAAAGCACGGGACTGAGGAAACAAGTCCATAGTTTATGCAAAGTCAATGGCTGAACTAAATGAATTCAATGGTTATTCAATTTTTAAAGCCCACATTGCTAGACTGATAACTCAACGTTGACCTAATATGAGCTAGAATACTCAGTCATCTGTATGCACCCTTCGAGAAGTCCGTCAAAGCAGCAGCTCAGAACTAATGACATACGTGCATTTCCTGACAAGTCAATATGAACAAATTAGGTCAATTCTTTATCAAGTATGTCAAGCTTACAGCTAGGATAGAAGAAATTTTAAATCTCAAAGCGAACAAACCAACTCCTCCATTCAACTTGGTTTGGCATGAAGTTAGGGTCGAAGAAAATTTAAATTCCTAAAGATAAAAAAAGGAAGGAGCTCTTTAACGAACCCGTTGAAGCTGAAGTAATTTGAAATTCATGATCCAGATGAAAGATCAACTAGTTATCAATAAATATCACTCACTTCATGCACGAATCACATTTGTTGGTGGGAATTTGTTAAACCTTGATTTTTCCCTCTAAAAATGAAGAATCGCTCCCGCCTCCTTTTCAAAACCGTTGCCCTCCCCCTTCCCTCTCAGCTCCATTTCCTCCCTTACAATCGCAAGACGAAAGAAAAACTCTCTCAATCGTAAGAACCTCCTCCCCATTTTCGTAACTCCCATTCTATCTCCTTGCTCCTAGAAAAATGAGGACTCTTCCTTTCTCCACCTTTGCTTCCTGGGGCAGCCTAGAGTGGGAGAAGCACGTCGCTCTTAAGCCCACATTTAACGTCTTCCTACTGGTATCTCTGTGCTTGTCACTTGAGCCGCTGGTTTTGTCGACACTCATGTTAATAATGCCCTCAGGCACCACGGTGATGGCATGGTCAGTCTTGACAAATTTCTCATTTGTAGTCTCTTCTTCCTCTACAACTGAGCGATGTTCCCCTTCGTTCTCTCTCTCTCTCCCTCCTTCTCTCTCTTTCGGGTTCACACCAAAAGGAAAAAAGAAGAAGAAAAAATATATAATTATTGCGTGCTAGAAACTAGTTACGGTAGAGGGAAAGTTTATGCCTTAGCCTTGTCGTGAAATCCAGCACACATACAGGTATTTAAAGAGTGAATAAGAAAACTCCATAATTTTTACATGAAAAATCTCGAAAAGAGGAAAAAATCACGGGGCCTAGCCCAGTAAAAAGCTTCCACTATATATTTATTTTAGAGTACAAGTTTTCCTGATAATGGGATTACAGAATTGTATATGAGAAGGGCTGACAATGGGAATCCCAAAATCGACAACAAATATAGTCACGCTCGTGGTAACAAGTTGCAGATGATGGTGAATGAGAGGACATCGAGACGATGAAGGTCATGAAGATCGACAGAGATTGACGATGGCAGGATCACGGGCCGACGCGGCCGGGGGTGGTTGACGTCGAAAGTGGTGACAGATTGTGCTTGGAGAATCTTCAAGCTTTAGAGCTCTCCTCTCTCTTGCCACCCCTCATAGAGAAATGAGAGGCTATTTATGAGAGGAGTGGCATCTCTATAAATACATACAAAATCTGAACCACTCCTCTCCATCGGATGGCTCATGATGATTCCCTTGATCATATGATGTATTTTGTGTATTTGAATGATCAAATGAAGTCAGAATTATGAGATCTTGGGCTCGTTAGATCCAACTCATCGAGACGCTCTATTTGACTATAAACACACCATGTTTGAGAGTTATTTAAGGATTTAACTGACATCCCAGAGTTTCCAAGGATATTTTAAGTGCTTGATCTCTCTAGTTTCAACTTCTGACGACTTTTTTAGCATCAAGATTTGTTTTGACTAGTATTTTAAGTGTCATATCTGTTTCTATTTTGGATGACATTATCTCAATCATCCAAAAATATATATGTCAAATACTTGAAAATAGCAAATTCTTCAATGAAATTTGAGAGTCCATTAATCACACATTTTGAGAGAACAGATTTTCATGGGAGCACAAGATTATGACTACGTATTGGCCGCGATGTGTGTATAGCTGTGTGAGATTGAGGTTACTGGACCATCCCACGAACTGAAGCGCTCGTTTCATGGCGCCATAACGTGAAGCTAGGCTGCGTTTCATAAGCGCTTGCTGCACGCTAGGATAGCGCGTAATAGTGGCACCGGGCAAGGCGGTAGGAGGGCTGACCGGCTGTGGCGACGGGTCGGGCGTCATACGGCCTCACGAGCAGAACGGACGGAGCGCTGGTGAGCAACGCTAAACGCGCCTGGCGCAGGCCGAGTGGTCGCATGGCAAATGTAGTGACCAAAGATGCTGACGATGGTTCGAGCCGATGGGCGTGAGCGAGTGGGTGGGCTTACGAATATCCCAGGTAAAACGTTCATTTTGCCCATTTTTTGCCCTTTTGATTTTGCAATTTTGGGTAGTTTTGATTATTTTGACCTTTTGCCTTATAAGGGGTCTATAAAAACTCCCCTAGGCTAAGGGAGAAGGCACATTCTCTTCTTCTTGAGAGAAGGTCATTTGGAGGCGATCAAGGCCCATAGTTCATACGCAAGGCTCCAGTTTTCCCTCAAAAGAGGTGTTAACTGACCTCGTCGGACCGACCGGGTTCGAAGGCAATCAAGACACGTAGTTCATACGGTAAGGCTCCAGTTTTCCTTCGAAAGAGGTGTCAACTTATCTCGTCGGACAGACCGGGTTCGGAGGCGATCAAGACTCATAGTTCATGCGATAAGGCACCCATTTTTCTTTGAAAGAGGTGTCAACTGACCTCGTCGGACCGACCGGGTTCGGAGGCGATCAAGACCCGCAGTTCATACAGCAAGGTTCCAGTTTTCCCTTGAAAGAGGTGTCAACTGACCTCGTCGGGCCGACTGGGTTCGAAGGTGATCAAGACCCGTATTATAATGCAAGGCTCCGTTTTCCTTCAAAGAGGTTCAATCGACTGGCCTGGACACCGTTGGAGGCAAGACCCATAGTTCATACGGCAAGGCTCCAGTTTTCCCTCGAAAGAGGTGTCAACTAACCTCGTCGGACCTACCGGGTTTGGAGGCAATCAAGGAGACGATAACCGGAGATGGGGGTTGATGGCGATGCTCGACGATGGTGGCGGTGAGGCTCCGGTGACTGAATGGGTCGGCGAGATAACCAAATGACGATGGTGGTGACCAATGGTCGCTGATGGTGGCAGCGACCGGTGACAGTAGTCGGCAAAGGACCGATGATGGTAGGCGGCGCAAGGACCTACAGCTTGTTGGCCGACGGGGTCAGCAGAATGATGTAGTACAGCCGTAATCGGGCGTGAATGATGATCGCGATGGTGGTGAGGCGAAGATTCACGATGGTGGGCAGCCGAATCACAGAAGTGGTGGCGGCATATGGCGTACCGATGCGGCCGGCAGAGAATCGGGCGACGGAATACGCGTTAAAGCGTCAGACGGATGAATACGCATGGTGGTGACCGATAAGATTGCCGATGGTCGGCAACAATGATCGGTGACGTGAATGCCAGCAGATCGGGTTATGCGGGTCACGGGGTGGTCGAGCGCAAGCGGGCGACCAGAAGCAGACCGACGTAGGTCAACGAGATGACCGGGCGACGATAGGACCGGCGAAGATTATCGGCAATGGTCGGCAGCGGGACCGAGACGGTAATGGTGGCGCGGACCTGCTGGTGGCCGACGGGTGGTCGCAATAACCGGCGACGATGGTGGTGACCGGCAAGATGGCGATATTCGACGGTAGTGACCGGCAGTAGTCGCCGCGGATCGGCTACGCTGATTGGAGGTCGACGGGTGGTCGGCGAATCGCGACGCAAAGTCAACGCAAATGATGTCGATAGTCGGCGATGACCCGACGGCGAGGATTTTGACCTATCCAGGTTGTTTGTCGGTGTTACCCGATGACGCAACTATTGGAAGAGGTGGGAAGTCCACCAAGGATCTTTTGAATTTTCAGGTTGTTTGAGAGTGTTTGAATGATGTTAACTGTATGGAAGATGTTGAATTGAATCCGAAGGATTTTGACCCATCCGGTTGTTTGTCGAGTGTTACCCATAACGCTAACTGTGGGAAGAGGTTGAATTGAATCCGGGATTTTGACTCATCCAGGTTATTTGTCGAGTGTTACCATGACGTTAACTGCGGTGGGAAGATGTTGAATTGAATCCGAGATTTTACCCATCCGGGTTGTTTGTCGAGTGTTGGCGACGTTAACTGCATGGAAGAGGTCAAATCAATCCGCCGAGATTTTGACCTATCCGAGGTTGTTTGTCAGGGTGTTACCCGATGATGTTAACCTGTATGGAAGAGGTCGTGGGAAGTCCACCAAAGATCTTTTGACCTATCCTAGGTTGTTTGTCAGAGTGTTACCCGATGACGTTAACCTGTATGGAAGAGGTTGAATTGAATCCGCTGAGGATTTTGACCCATCCGAGGTTGTTTGTCAGAGTGTTACCCGATGACGTTAACCTGTGTGGAAGAGGTTGAATTGAATCCGCTGAGGATTTTGACCCATCCGAGGTTGTTTGTTAGAGTGTTACCAATGACGTTAACCTGTATGGAAGAGGTCAAATTGAATCCGCTGAGGATTTTTGACCTATCCGAGGTTGTTTGTCAGGGTGTTACTCGATGACGTTAACCTGTGTGGAAGAGGTCGTGAGAAGTCTACCAAGGATCTTTTGACCTATTCTAGGTTGTCGTCAAAGCCCGGCGACGTTAACTCGTATGGAAGAGGTTGAATTAAATCCGAGGATTTTGACCCATCCGAGGTTGTTTGTCGAGTGTTACCCATGACGTCATGGAAGAGGTCGAATTGAATCCGAGATTTTGACCTATCCAGGTTGTTTGTCGTGGTGTTACCCGGCGATGTTAACCGTATGGAAGAGGTCGTGAGAAGTCCACCAAGGACCTTTTGACCTATCTTAGGTTGTTTGTCAGAGTGTTTGCTCGATGATGTTAACCTGTATGGAAGATGTCGAATCGAAACATCCATTTGTGGTTGTAGCCAAAGTTGCTTCTTAACCTTGGTCTTGTTTTTCCATGAGTATGATTGGAAACTCATAATTTATAAAGCTATATCTCTTCTCAATGTTGAAATATCCTCCAACTTTGGCTTATTTCTTAGGATGGTAATCGATTAGATGCTTAACATAGGTGATCTTCTAAGATTAAGAGTTGCGCTGACAAAAATATGAAGAAACAAGTTTGATGAATCTTCATTCTTTTAAGAGCTTGAAATGCTCCACCTCGATGGTGGTTTTGATCTTGTTGGAAAACTTGGTCGCCATATAAGATGAAATAATGGGAATCAGTTTCCCATAGACGGCGCCAAACTATTGCATGCTAGAAAACCAGCCATGTAGAGTGAAAGTTTACACCTTCTTGTCGTGAATCCAAAGACACATACATGTATTTAAAGAGTGAACAAGAAAACTCCAGAATTATTACGTTGAAAATCTCAAAAAGAGGAAAAAACCATGGGGCCTAGCCCAAGAAAAGCTTCCACTATATATTTATTTTGAGTACAAGTTTTCCGATAATGGGATTAATTGTATATAAGAAGGCCGACAATGGGAATCCCAAAATCGCATAACAACAACCATATAGTCACGCGTGGTACGCAATGGTAGCAGATGATGGTGAACAACAAGGGACATCGATTGACAATGAAGGTCATCATGATGGAGACCGACAGAGATTGACGACGGCGAGGATCAGCGGCGGTGGTTGGCATCAGTGGTGGTGAGATGCTTGGAGAATCTTCAAGCTTTGGAGCTCTCTCCTCTCTGTTTGGCCTCCCCTCATATGAAGAATGAGGGGCTATTTATAGATGGAGGAGTGGCGCCTCTACAAATACATGCAAAATCCAACCACTCCTCTCTCCATCTGGACTTTCATGATGATTCCCTTGATCATATGATGTATTTTGTGTATTTGAATGCTCAAATAAAGTTAGAATTATGACATCTTGGGCTCGATAGATCTGGTTCATCGAGACGCTCGGTTTGACTATAAACACTCCATGTTTGAGAGTTATTTATGGATTTAACTGACATCTCAGAGTTTCCAAGGATATTTTAAGTGTTTGATCTCGATTTCAAACTTGGATCATTTTAGCATCAAGATTCGTGCTTCGACTAGTAGTATTTTAAGTGCCATATTAATAATAAATAAACCTCACTCTCTCTCTCTCTCTCTCTGTCTTTCTCTCTATTCAGATTCACAAAAAAAAAGAATAAAACCCTCACCGCCACTCTCTCTCTTTCTCTTTTGGGTTCACAACAAAGAAAAAATATGAATATAAATAATAAAAACCTCACCACCACTCTCTTCTCTCTCTCTCTCTCCATCTCTCCTTTTCACATTCACAAAGAAAAGAAATATATAATAATAATAATAATAAAACCTCATCGCCACTCTCTCTTTCTCTCTCTTTCGGATTCACAAAAGAAAAAAAGGAAAAAAAATCCCTCACCGCCACTCTCTCTCTCTCCTTCTCTCTCTTTCGAGTTCACAATACCAAAAAAAGGAAAAAAAGATCCTTCCTCTCTCTCCCTCTCTTTCTCTCATCCAAAATAGGAAATGAGATTTCAAGATACAATTGGTAGATGTGTATGAAAATGTGTGAAAATGGTATATGTGTATGTGCTTCTTTTTGTAGGTTTGAAGGCTTCGTCATGCTCATCAGGGCATGACGAGATAAAATTCAGCAGTGGTGTGGTAAGACACCACTCTCTACGCTTATTATGGCATATCAAGTAAGCCAAAATCGATAGATGTTGCTCCCCCTATGCCAAAATGTTGTTAAAATTTTGACTAAATCTAGGACTTAGAACAAAATAGGGAGAAGAATATTTACATATATATTTGCTTTTATGCGTGATTTAATGCTCATTATGCTCATCGGTATAACGATTGAAATTCCAAAGTGCTTCAAAACATCAACCGCCATGCTCATCGTGCGATGACGTGCTAAAATAATTCCAATGTAGCCCCCTTTGTGGGGATTATGCCAAAATAATGTCGAAATTCTATCATATTTTACATTAACAAAAACTCAAATAAATTAGTTTAAATTGAAAATTCTAAGCTAATTTTAAAATTTAATTTGAATTCGCTAAATTTTAAAGTAAATAAAATTATCAAAATTTGACTTCAACTGAATCATAAATTAGTCAACTGCTCTCAAATGAACAAACATCTCTCACTCAATATTTGAATTATCTTGGGTTTCACGTTGAGATAATCTAAAGAAAATTTCAATCTTTTTTAAGAATGAAATATGCAATATATGAAAATATATTCAGATACTCGATCATGAAGTGATTGAAATGAGTTGGATATTTTGGTGATAAACATAAGCTTAGCACTTCAATACCTCATTTTAATTGATATGAAATATAATCTAATTGAATATCTAATCAAAGCATAAGAGATCCCTTTGGAATTAAAATATAGTCTTCAAATATAATTCACTCTAAATAAATTAAAAAAAAAATTAAAGAATCCAGAGGAAATTCCTAATGAAATTGAAAGATTGTAAATAGCATATTCAAGGAATTCTTGAAAAATATTTGAAGCGTGTTATTTGTCTTACTAAATACTTGAATTGAATCAAGGAGAAATTGAATAGAGCTCATAATGAGTTCGAGGATTGTTAACAAATGTAAATGAGAATCTATTGAAGGTTCAAAGATTGACGACTTTGAATAAAAAAAAGAGAAACAATCAAATATTATTCTAAGGAATCTAGTAAACTACGTAACAATTTAAAACGCCTTTAAAGCCAATCGGATCGAACTCTTCGCATAAAGCATACATAAGGTGTTGGCTTAAATTCTGAATAGACTTCAAATGTATTAATTATAAATTATGGAGCTAACTATTACTCAATTCAAGTGCTTCAAAATTCATGCAATCATTTGAAAGAAATAAATTCTTGTACGAAATATAAAGTAATCTTCAATTCAATTTGAACTTTCCAAAAATTCGTACAAGTATTCTAAATGCCCGCATGGGCTCTGACTAATACCTCAAATTGAATTAATCAAAATAATGCAAAATTGAATTAATCAAAATCAAGAGTAAACTCAAATGCAAAATTTAATATATCACGAAGCTATTAACAATTAAATGAAATTCAATCTTTAAAAACTTAAAGCAAAATCTAACTCAATCCACCTTCCGCAATAGTTTGTTGAAGGTGGCAAATTAAGAAAACTCTAGCTCACAAAAGAGTCAAAGTCAAATCAAGTGTTCTACTACATTCACTCTCAATCAATCTCATGCCAGCAAGGATGAGGAATGTGTCCTCTGATTGGGTGGCTTGGCAAGTAGGCTCCATATATGATATAGTTATAGAGTCCTTGACGGGTTACCAAATGGAACTATTATATTATCACGCCGCCCTTTGACTTCATATGGCTCTATTATTTTAATTATTTATGTTGATATTTTTCCTAGAAAAGTAATATGAAAGAGTAAAAAAAAATAAAATGCTATTTATATAAGAATTAGGTGATTGTGTATGTAAAAATTCCATAAAGATGAGAAATTAGCCTCAAGATATCCTTTCTTTGTTATGAGAAATTTTGGTCATCTGGACAGCGAGAAAAAAATAAGGTTGTGGCTAGATTCAATATTGAAGCAAAACATAATACAAAGCGATAGTTCTTTCCTTGTAAATTGATATAAGTTTAGGTAGTCCATGACAATAAACTTAAATTGTCAATAATTTTATTTTTCATAAACATATTAAATATGGAAATAGATTTTCACTCCATTTGGCTTACTTAAATTGTATTTAATAGTTATTGATAATTAAATATTAAAGTAATAGTTTTTCTTCTTCAAATCAAGATTTAGTTTCATGTTCGCAATGGTTATCATGTTTTTTAGATGACCAATATTTGTATTTTGTTGCGGGAAGTAAATCACAGTTTGAATATCTTTAAAATCATGAACTCTTCACTTCTCGACTGTCAACTCATTGAGCAAAGACAGGAATTCATACATTAAAATATATGTAAATATGTATGTCTCTCTCTTTGATAACCTGAAAGGCCATATAATAGATGTTGGTGTACCAACTAAACAACCCTAAAACTAGTTTTCTTTGACTCCTTGTAGGGTACTTTAACTACTTTTTTTAATATTCTTTGTTGAATCCCTCAATATATTTACTCTTTTAAATTCTTGTGCAAATGAGTTTACACCTCTCTCAAATGAGGTATGTGTAATGCTTCAGGTCCAAACTTTTGAAACAAATCTCAAAAATTAACATCGATTATTATTATTATTATTATTATTATTATTATTATTATTATTATTATTATTATTATTATTTTGTGTACTCAAAGGAGAAATTTTATATACAAGTAATTATAAATGTGACATATAAGATTAAGCAACGAAAGGCAAATTATTATTATTTATTTCATTAATTGAGCCTGTAACATAAATATATTAAATAAATATAAACAATAATAAATATAAAAGAAATTAGAAGAAACAAGAATATTAGCAAATTTATCTAGTGAAGCTCTAGTTGATAAATCGATTGTAATGTTAATATTCGCTAAGCACTTCGATAGAATTTGCTATAAGAAAAATTTTAGAATGATTGAATTTGATTACTCAAATTAGCAAATAACTCTTATATATTGAAACTAAAATGACATAGGACTTTGGGTCCCGTGGTTGGGAGTTTCGCTCTCAATGCAGCGACACATGTTCGAGACGGGGTGTGTGCGTTTAGTTTGCCCTTAAGGTTTAGGATTTAGGTATTATATATATATATATATATATATACATAAAAGCGTCTACAATCTTCATACATTTCATAAGCAAGTTTTCAATAGGTATTATATAGTTAATATTACAATTATCAGTTTCATAATAAGACATGATTTGTAGAAATAGTAGTTATGATGCTGCTGACCTCATTTTTAGAATGAGTTCTTAACCCCTTCATCTTAGATATAGGACTTCTCTTAGATTTTAAGAATTTCTTAGTCTTAAGACACATCTAGTGATTAGGTGAACACTCAATCTAGCCCTAGAGACTTAGAAGAGTTAGCCATAGGAATAAGTCATGCCTTAGGGGTGTTAGGAAAATTCCTACCCTTAGCTTAAACCATTCCTCACCTTCCTTCATTCAAGTCAAACTCCAAATCAATCTTAATTGATTTTTTTCAAATCCAAATCAACTCAAATCAAAATCCATGATTGAAACCCATGATCAAATGCATAAAAATTTTTAAGTCCAAATCAATTCATGAAATTTTTCTAAGTCCTTTAAGTTTTCCTTTATGGACTTAAGCCAAAATCAACTCTAAACCAATTCAAACTCATGGGATTTTCTCAAAACTCATTTATATTCTCATTTATAATCTCATATATAAATGAAATATAAATACAGATCAATCAAATCAAACACTCAAATTAAATTCCAAATCTAAAACTTTCCTAAGTTCCTTAATTTTCCATTAAAGGACTTATCCTAAACCATGATCAAATCAATTCAAACTCATGGGATTTTCTCAAAACTCATTTATATTCTCATTTATATATATATATAAATGAAATATAAATATAAATCAATCGAGCCAAATTCAAAAAATTCAATCTTCAAACGCCAAAAATTTCTTAAGTCCTTTAAATCCTTCTTAATGGACTTAGCCTAAATCATGATCAAACCACTTCAAATCCTTGAAATTTTCACATGATCCATTTATATTCTCGTTTATATTCACATACATAAATGAAATATAAATTCAAACAATCAAAAGCAATTCCAAAAATCAAACTCAAATACACTCAAAATCCAATCTAAGCCTTTCAAATCAAAATCTTGAACTTAGCCAAATCAATTTCAAATCAAGCCAAACTCTTGATTTCTCTTCATGATTCAATCAACCTTACAATCATGAGCCCATATATAAATACAAACTTCAATCACTCAATCAAAACCCAAGTCAAAAATCAAAGCCTAAATCCTTTCATGTTCACCCTTTGAATATGAAATTGTCAAACGAATCAAAACTCATTTGACTTCAAACCACTTGTAAATGGATTTATATTTCAATCATAAGTCCATATACAAGTTCAATCAAACTCAAATCAAGCTTTGACCAAGCCATTTGACCCACTTAGGCTCACTTGACCCAAAGTGAAATAAAGTACCCTTATGAGCCAAATTCTAATCCTAACCAAATTGGATTGAAATAAACTCATATATCCCTCTCTCATCATGATCAACAATCATTATGGGATGATCAATAAATCAAATTAGGTCAAATCAAGTCAAACCTAAGGGTTGACCAAGTCAACACTTAGAAAATGAAACCTAACATAGCCAAATTCCATCATAGGCCAAATTGATTGAAACCATTGATCTAAGTTCACTCATGACCTATGTTTGAACTTGACCAAGCCAACATTTGAGCCTAACCTAGCCCAATTGGCCACTTGACCACTTGACCCAAGTTGACCCAACTTGACCTAAAAAGTCAAAATGTGTCAAAACTTGATCTAAGCCAAATTGATTGAAACCAATAGGTCAAGTTCATTCCAAATCACTTGTGGAGCTTGACTAAAGCCTCAATTGGCCAACTAGACCCAACCTAGCCTAATTGGCCTTAGACCCAACTTGACTTAAAGGGGTCATGTTGAGCCAAATTTGAACTTAACCAAAATTGATTGGAAATAAAGATACCAATCTACTCCATATGACTAACCAAACCTAAACCTACCCTTAAACTAGCTCAAATAGGTCAAATGAGTCAAATAGGTCAACTTGACCCATTTGACCTAAATGAAGTCATGTGAGCCAAATTCAAAACTAAACTAAATTGAATCAAACCAAAGGCACCAAAATATTTTAAATGGTCATATGAACTTGACCCAACTCTTGGTTTGACCCAATTTGACCAATTGGTCAACTTGTCTAAGTTGACCCATTTTGACCTAAATGGGTCAACATGAGCCAAACCTTATCAAATGAATTCCAAATCTCATGAAACTTGGCCAAACCTAGTTTCTCCACATACCTAACATATCTAAATTAAAAAATTAGCAAAATGACCATTCTACCCTAGGCCATAGAACAAATTTTGGCCTAATCCATGGGTAATTTGGTCATGCCCTCTTCATATCCACTTGATACCTTTCAAATACCTCGAGGGGCCCTAATGAAGAGTGGTGCACCCAACCCAATGGATTTAGGTCAGCTCAATTGGCCCCAAGGCCAAACCCGACCCCATGGGTCAAATTAGCTCATTTTAAATCCCTCTTCCACTCAATTTCAAGCACATGGGACGTTGGCAATCCACTCAAGACCTCAAATAGACCATGTGCAAACATCTAACAGCCAAAACAAACTCTCCATTCTGATCAATTGGATCAAAATGATAAGATAGCTTGCGGTCGTCCGATCCTTCAAGGGGGAGATATACTCCCCCTAATTCAATTCAAATCCATCATTCCTCAATTCGATCAAGCCTTAGAGAGTGTTAGGAGAGATCAGAGAGCCTTCCTAAGCATTCTTAGAGGGATTTGAATTTGAGTTTTCTTGGGTTTCTCCATTGGAAAATAGGGGAGCTCACTTGAACTTTCAACTTTCTCCACACAAAAAACCACTCCAATTCCTCTTGCACACTTCCTCAAGGACCAAGGGCACACCAAGCTTTCATTTGAGTTCCCACAATAAAGGGAGAAGTAATTGGATCAAAGCCGCAAGAGACTTGAAGTGGTGTTGGTCCATAGAGCAAACCACTCAACCCCAAGGCCTAAGAATTTTAACAAGGCTTCGTCTCCATTAGACAAAGCTACCTCATCGATCTCGAGCACCGGTGAGGTATGAAATTTTTCAACCACCTAGCATAGGAGGCGTTGGTCTTTTGTGAAAGGAATTTTCAGTTCATACAAATTCCACCATTGAATGTGTTTCTTATTGGCTTTAGATGGTGTGGGTAAATTTTTGTATCAAGCTCAATGGAGCTCGAATCTTCCCCTAGATCATGGATGGTCTCTGTTGATCTAAGGGGAAGAACTGGGGAGATCTTGGTCATCCATCCACACATTTTAGATGGACGACTGAGATTATTCCCACGTTTAGAAATTCTTTTATCCCTTTTAAAATCGCGGGGAGATCTTTGGTCGTCCGATCTTTGATCGGACGATAGAGATCAAAGCGCGTCTCGCCGCCGCATCGCCTTTTGGATGTGATGTTTAAGTGGGATGCTCACCGCACGATGTGTGTAAAGCACGCCACGCATCGCGTTGTGAGCTAATGGATTAGTTAGGATGCTTAATTAATTCTAATTAATCTCCTGATCTTCTAAAATTTATATCTCCTTCAATAAAATTCAGAAAAATATGAAATAAATTTTTATGGAAAGATAATTCAACCTAGAATATTTTAAAAATAATTTCAATGGATTTTGAATTATGCTTTTCTCTAATTTTGGGTTTTATTAGAAATTTTATTTTGCTAATTACCATTTAATTAAACCTCTGATTTACCCCAAACTTCTTGGGTATATTTTGGGGAATGACTTCTGCCTCCTAATTTTTGGAGATTTATTGAAGGTTTAATTGGGGGAATTGTAAATACATTTCTTAATTATCCTTCTTATGTAATTAAGAATAATTAAGGTATGATTAGTGGTTTTAATTTATTATTAGAGTTGATTAAGGTTAGATCTTATGGATAGGAGACTTAGGAAATAATTTTGGGATATTTCTCCTAAGCTATTTCCTAAACCCCTTTTATTTCTTTTAATCCTCTTAATTAAGAGTTTATTCATTAATTATCCCCTTAATTAATTTCTAAAAAAATTCTAAAAACTTCCAGAACTTAATTAATCTACCTTGGGTAGATGCTTAGGTGTTTAATAGCCTAAGTTCAATTAAAAAAATCAAAACTCAATTCATATGTGTGAAGGGGTGTTTTGAAATTACTTAAGCTAAACTCTTTAGCTTAATTAACCATTAATCATGAGCCAAATTTTATTAGACCTTTTTATTATTAGGTGCATTGCAAGTTTAAATACCTTGTGAGTTTTTATGTCATCTCATTGGCTCATGATTATTTGGTTAACTATGTTAAGATGGTGTAGATAAGGGTTGATTAACTTACTCAATTCATACCTTAACCTAATTAATACATAAAATGGATCTAATTATCTAAAAATTAAACAAAAATATAAAAAAATATGTGGGAATGGGTTAGAAATAGCAAACTCAACTCACCTTTTCAAAATTAAATCAAACTTAAAACTAAACAAAAAAATCACATTGAATACACTTTGATTTATCTTAAACTTTCTTATTCCATAAGAATGTCTTTAGGATTTAAGTGAAGTGAATGTGTTTACATGATTTCATTGCTTTGATTCTTTCCCCAACATCTTAAATTTGTATGTCATGTGGTTTCATGCATTCATATTTTCTAAATTCAAATTTAAAATGAAATTGTTTACTTTATGTAAAATTTGCATGTGTTAGCTAAAGTAGAAATATGAGTGTCTATTATCACTACTAAATTCAAATTACTTTCAAAACACATTAATCAACTATCAATCTGAAAGTATGCTACTTATACTTTAATTATAAGCTTGCATGTGAAAGAATATAAATGGTGCTTAGCATATGTTTCTCTTCTCTTTTATGTTAGCATAGTTTTGGATAGGGGTTGGTAAGATGAATGGTTCATTTGAAAAGAACATAACACTTACCTAATTATATATTCTATTCATCCATATGCTATCATTTAAGAAGGGTTACTCATACTAGCATACATAAATTGCATAAACAAAATGAATCAACTAACACAACTTTTGCATTCTTCTTTTCCATTTCATTTCTTTTGTATACATGTTTGTATTTAAGAAAGTGGTATATTAATCTGGACAACTCTGAGGTTTTGAGGCTTTAAGTAGCCCTAAGTAGGTCATGTACCTTACACCTCTAGTTAATAATGGCATGTACTCACTTATTCCTTTCTTACTTTCATGTGTGTATGTGAAAATTGGATAAAGAAATTTTCTACTTAAGAAAATCATGCATATTAAACTTCCAAATTTCCTTAAATGGATTACTTTGCATGCATCATAAAGTGTATTAAATATTCTCATTTGTATGTATAGATATACTGAAGATTCATTCATATGCATGTTATACATGTTGGGAAAGAAATGAAGTAATGTGTGTTATGTGGATTTAATTTATTTTATTTAATCTTAAAATACCTTTCTTTTTGAATAAGTTTTTTTAAAATTCATCTAAACTTAGGATTAATTAAAAAACTTAATCAAAATATTCACTAAATAAAACTAAAATGTGAACCTACTTTAGAAATTACTTAGGTTAGTGAAGGAAAGAGAAGTTCTCTTCTCTTTCCTCTCTTATAACTTAGTAATTAATTGTAGGATTCACTTGAACTAAATCAAAAATGTAAAATAAAATCAACCCTAAATAATTAAACAACTTAAATGAAACCCTCCTCTAAGTTGAACATGTTTTCATACTTAGAAAATTTGAACCTAAAGCCATAGAAAGCATACCACACAAACCTTTAAAGCAAACACATTAGCTTAAGTCACCACATCTAGCTTCAGGTTAGGGCGGTGCATAGTTTGATATTTTATTTTGTTTTATGATATATATTTTAGACGGATGTTAGGGTGTATGCTTGTAGAATAAATGGTCGAACGCTCTTAGTCTAATCAATATTTTCTACAAGGGATTGTGCTTAAGGGTGCTATCATAAATAAAAATATAAATACTTTTGCTTGTAGGTGCTTTATACCCCTAACCATAATCCAATAGACCAGTGGACTTAGTCACCCATGTGTGGGGTGATAAATTCAATATACATGCTTGGGATTTGTGTGATTTGTTTTAGCTAACCTTTATTTTGCAGGTTTTAGTTAGATTTTCACTTTTTTTTCATGTAAATTTATGTAATTAGGATTTTGGAATGATTATTATGGGGATTAGGATGAGCATTGATCATAAGATCCTATCTTATGCACCATGTGAAATCTTGGAGCATCTACCTTCCAACCATCAAAAGAAGGAACCAAAGAAGGAAAGAAGAAGAAAGAAGAAAAGAAGAAAGAATAAATAAAGCTTGAAGACCCCATAATAATGAATTCATTGCTTAATTATAATTTAATTTATTTATAATCCGGGTTGTATAATGGTAGAGCTCGGCTACCCAATTTGCTATATTTGGGTTTGTCCGGTGGTGCCTGACCACAATGGCCTTTTATTCTTTTTGTAATTAGCTTTATAAATTAATTAATGATTTATTTAGCTTGCAGCATATTTTTTTCTAGTTTCTTTCTTGCTTATTTATGTATGGATGTAGATTAGGCTCTTTAAGAAAAAAAAATCTTTACCAAACTTAACAACTCAAAATTAAAATAAAGAACTCACAACCTCACCTAAAACTTAAGTTTAAAATCAAGATGAAAGAATTTGCAACCCCACTGATGAGTATTTCTTTTGCAATATCATGCACAAATGCATCTTATTTCACTCTTGATTGGAGGGCTTCCACATTTGCCAGAGGAACTTGGCTTACCCTTTGAGAGCCATGGTGGAGACTCACCTCCTCCCTTCTTGCTGATTTTGGCCAATAACTTTATTTCTCATGCATTAGAAAAATGAATCCTATTAGCCTGAGACAAAATAATTATCTAAAAATAAAAATAAAATGAAATTTGAATTGCATTATATTTAGGTCATTTAAAGCATGTCCTTACATGATCTAGTCTCTTTAGGGAGTGAGTTTAAGGACTTAGTCTCTTTCTAAATAAATCACAGCCTAACTATCTTGCATAAAGCATAAGACTTGCCTACATATATTTAAAATCGTAGAAGGAGTTCCTTGGCGGCCACCCCCAGGCTGATGTAAGTCCAAATGGTCAGGTGGTTTGTTGAGACAAACTAAATACTCATTTTTTTTGCCTTAGATTTAGGTTGTGCTTTCGGCCCTCGCCAACCAAAGCTCCCTAGATTTAGGTTCTGAAGTTGCTTCTCCCCTTTGTAAGCCATAAGCTTAATTCCTCACCTCTTAGGCATTTCCTTTATCTTATGTTAAGGAATCATAAGTCCAAAATTTCTAATGAAAAATGCAACTCGAATAAACTAAATCAATTTCAAAATTGTAAAGCACAACCATAGGATAGTTTGAGATGCTCAATAGATTTCCTAGCATCGTGTGCATCTCCTACTTATCTTTCTTTTGGCTTCGATAATAACTCCTTCTCTTTGATCAATCTCATTTAATCTTCAAAAATAAACTAATCGATTGGTAGTCCTTTCCTATTGAAATCTTTGAAACCATCATTTACCTTAATCGAGAGTTTTCCTAAGCAATCTATTCAGGATGTAATTAACTATGGCTTGCCTTGTAGGGAACTTAATGAACCCGGTTTAAAATAAATCTCATTTTACTTTTTCATGTAAATTAGGGAAGAATCTGTACATATGCACCATCATCTTAGGAGTTCTTATCAAGTGATTAGGTCCATTAAATGACTTACTATCTTTCGAGATAGTACACTATTCTTGATAACGATTTGATCATTGAATAAGTATCGTGGATCTGTGGCATTCTAAAAAGATGAATTTCTATGTGATTGCCTCTTCATTTCTCCCTAATAGATTTGAAAGGCGACCCTACTCTATAGAAATGTATTCACCACAGATGCTCAAGATAAGTAATGTACATGAAAATAAATTATAATATTAGAAGAATCATTTGGATATTCATGAATTTTATGCAATAATAAGTCAACATAAATTTATCAATATTTATTGACATTTCATGATGAATATTAAAAGAGATCTATGAGTATATTTATAACAGCTAAATATCGCGATCAAGCCTAACAACCTAAAAATATCAAAGAACTTAATAACTTATTACAAAATATTAAGAAAAGTACTCTTAATGAAAAAAAAGGTATATTTATCATCTAATAAATAAAACTTATATACCAAAAAAACTTCAAAACTAAGCTTACATATTGAGAATCATAGATATATCCTCATGCACATATAAACAACGAAGATCAAAAGCCAATTAAGATAACTATGACCTAGTCTGCATAACATTACAAAAAATTAGCTATTTAATGTTTTTTTATTATTTTAGTATTTAAAGTATACTCATAACATGCAATTTGTGGAATGGCTGACGTCCTTGATTGGCTTCAAAATTTTTTTAATTATGTCGTTAATTTTAAAGCAAAAATTAAGAGTAATATTGATGTATGTCAAAAATTTTAATGTATTAACATATCTAATATCTAATATTTGATATTTACATATATAATAATTTTTTATGTGTGAAAAAATGTATTTTATATTAAAAAAATTAGTGATAGTAATAATTTAAACGTGATATTAAAATTTTAAATATTAAATATGTAATTATCTTTACAACTTGTGATTATTCTGAGTGAATTCGATCAAATAATTTTATTTAAATTTTTTTTTATCCTTCTTCCACGGGCATGGGTTGGTCGATAAGATCAATGATTCAATGGTTGGCTATCTTATTTGTAAAGTGAAGCCGCTGCATGATCAAAGCTAAGGGATGCTGGAATAGTCAAAGATGCTAACACTAGTCTCGCTGCTCGTGATAAATTTTTCAAGGAAGCAACTCTTTGGTCAATCAAAATGTTGTTCCTTATGTAAATAACTAAATTAAAATGCTTTCGGAAATAATAACTATATAAAAAAAATTCACATTCCGTCATGTACATTATAGCTTCGTTTGAGAGGATTTTTTTAGTACGTTTTGCTTTTAAGAGCATGAATTTTTAATTTTGATACTCATTTGAATAATGTGCTTTTTGAAATTACATTTTAGCTTCATCTCACTGAAAACTCCATTTTAGCCCCTTTTCAAAAGGTAAAAAATAAATAACTTTATAGAAAATATTTTTAAATTAACTTTTTAAGAATCTGAAAAATTTAGCCAAATAAAATCATTATAGAATATGAGGCCAATCCAACCCTAGAGTCACATTATCGACTAGGGAAAAGCCCAAATTTCAACGACAACGATCTCAACTCCCAATAGACAGTGGCAAGCCGGCGACGTGATCCCCATCTGTGCTTCCCATCGCCGCCAGAGCTCCGCCTCTGGAGTCGTAAAGGTTGACATCCCCCACCAAACTCTTCTTTATAGAACTCGCGTGAAACAAACACAAATCCTCCTCCGTCAACGACGGAATACTGACTTCCCCTTCCAAATACTGCACCACTTGTCTCATACTCGGCCGAACCGCCGCCACCGGCGAAGAACACATCAATCCCAATCTCAAAACCATCTCCACCTCTTCCACCGCATACTCAACCCCTAACCTCCTATCCCTTGCTTCAATGAACTCTCCTTTCTCCATCAACTCCAATACCCAATCCACAAGCACAAGATCAACTCCGGTGGTCTTAAACTCGATTGGTTTCTTCCCGCAAGCGACTTCCAGCAGAAATGCCCCGAAAGCGAAGACATCGGAGCTCGTCGTCGATTTCCCCGTTCTCGACAGCTCCGGCGCCAGATAACCCAGCGTTCCGAACACACGCGTCGTATCCGCCATGCCCCCGCGGTCATGCAGCCGAGCGAGCCCGAAATCTCCAAGCTTTCCGTTGAAATCTGCGTCGAGGAGGACATTGCTCGCTTTAATGTCTCTGTGAAGCACCACTTGTTCCCATTCCTCGTGTAGATAAAGCAGCCCTGCCGCGATGCCTTTGATGATTTTAAATCTTTGCTTCCACGTGAGAGATTGCTCGACTCGGTTGAAGAGGTATTTATCGAGGCTGCCATTGGGCATGAAATCGTAGACAAGGATGAGTTTTCCTCGCCGCCGTGTGTATCCATGGAGCTGAACTAAGTTCCGGTGCCGGAGCCGGCCGATGCTTGCTATCTCTGCTACGAATTCCTTCAATCCCTGTTTCGAATTATGGGATATTCGTTTTACTGCAATCTCTTGCTTTGACTTGGGGAGCACGCCTTTGTATACTTCGCCAAATCCCCCGTTTCCTAAGAGGTTCTCATCGCTGAAACCTCTTGTCGCTTTGTGCAGATCTTTGTATGAGAATCTCTGCGGGCCGTATTTTGTTTCCCACTCCTCTGGCGTATCTGCAAGTTGCCTTCTTCGCTTGAACTCCAGAAAAAAAGAGATTAAAGCCACTACGAGAAACAAAAAGACAACTGCTGGAAGCCAATAGGCGATCGTTTTCTTTCTTTTTTTCGTTTCTGGAAGTGGCAGAAGAGACGGTAGATTAGAAGCCACAAGCTCTGTTTCTTTGCCGTTCAAACAGAAGCTCCATCCGAGAATGTACTGCGAACCGGCGGCCGGGCCCGTGGAAGAAGAGAACCCGACGTACATTTCGCTTAGAAAAACTGAGGAGAGATTGATAATGGAAGACAGAAGAGGTAAAACCGGCTTCGGAATATTTAGGGGAGCTAAGGTCACATTAAACTCCATCTTCTTCGCATCATACTCTGCCCAAACTCGCATCGGCTGGCTGCTAATCAAGCTCAAATTTTGGAACGAGGAAGAGCCGGAGGCGTATGAAGCCGGAGCTGCGACGACGGACGTTAAGCCATTTAAATCAATGCCGACGTGGTTGTCGTTGATGTCGTCGAACTCTTTGTTCTCAATGGTGTCGAGCTCGACTGCGACGATGTGATTAGTGGCTTGGCCGTTGCTGGTGAGGTTGAAGAGGCCAAGGAACTGGCTGGGGAGGGTGGAGGACAGGTTCGAGGTAGGGGCGATGGCAAAGGCGAGACCTTCGGAGCTGATTCCGCGGTAGCGAGGGACGATAGCTAAGACGAAGGAGGTGGAGAATGAGGAGGGTTCGCCTGAGGAGGAGTTGAGGAAGGAAAAAGGCGTGGGGTAGAATGCGTGGCTGAGTTCTTGGTTGGTAGTGTTGGTGAGGCGGAGGAGACCGGTGGACTCTATCTGGGCAGCGCCGTTGAGTATGAGGTCGCCGGCGTGGAAACCATTGAAGACGAAATCTGGAGAGCCCGCCGAGGCCGGCGAGGTCAGCATAAAGAGGAGAAGGAAGGCAGAGAAGGTGTGCACCATGGTTTTGCCCTCTTCCCCTCTTCCTTCCTCTGTGTGAAGCTAATTTTTTTTCCAAATAAAAAAGAAAATGGATCCAAATAAAAGGACAAAAATGTTGGCTACTGACGGGATCGAGCAGCTGTGCTGACGTGTCCATTTCATAATATCAAATTATATATAGAACGTAATATATCTATCATATATATGATGTCGAGCATGACAAAATTATCAAAACTATCGAGAATTAATTAAAATTTTAATTTAAAATAGATTACTTAAAATATATTTTTCATAATTAGTACATTTAAATATATTTTTAATAATATTTATTATTAAAATATTTTTACATAGCAGAGTAAATTTTATAGTTATATGAATTTTTGGGACATTGATGTATTTGTTGAACAATTCTGTTTTATTTATTTTCACTTTTATATGATCTAGTTAAATTAAAATTTAAAAATTGTCATATAAAAGAGAAAAATTGAATTTTGATTTATTTATTAAATTATGATCATGAATATTCTCACTTTTTTTTATTTACGAGAACTCATTAATAATTTAATAAAATGTTCTAGCTCATTCGAATATTTAATAATTTATTTTAGTTATTCTAACATTATTTTTATATTATGCATAGTAAAAGTTCTATATATTATGCGGTATAGCTATAATAAAATATCAAATAAATATTTAAGTATATAAATTAAATTTTGAGAAACTGTACTTCACCTGTGAAGGTGAAATGTGAAAAATGGAAAGAAAGACAATATATAATATAGCTCAATAAATAAGTGTATAATATATGAATATCAAAAAAGTAAATAAATAAGTCATATTATATATATATATATAATAGCATCTCCATCTATTTCATCATCATTTTGAACAATAGAGCTTAAATATATGAAACATTCACTCTTATTAATGACTTGTTCACCTAATATCACAACACAATCACTATAACTACAATTAAAATTACACTCCATATATTTAATTTTAGATCTACTTAAACGAAAATCTTTAGACTCTAGAGTTGACCTCCATAATTCCGCTGACTCTAGTCTTATCAATAAAAAAAGATATGATATGAGCAATATATTAGCTATCATAGCTTAATATCAAATCTTTAGAGTTTTATTCAAATTTGTCCATTTAACTGTAGAGACTTTATAAATATATAAATTTGTTCAACTATTAAGTTGAATGAATATATTCACTTATAGCTCTAGAAAGATATTTTTATATACAAATAATAATAATTTTTGGATGAAGTACTGATATTGATATGTCACTGAAAACTCTATTAGTCAAGACGAATCGATATCGAAAACTGATCAGAGATAAATTTGATCAACTTTTAAAATATCATGAAAACGATATCAATCCTTAAATAAATCATAAATATGAGTGCTTATAAAATCGAACATCTCGTGGATCTGTGCTAAGATCTCATAATTATGACTTCATCTCGAGCATTCAAATACTTAAAATATATCGATGATCAAATGAATCATTTGAACCGTCAGAGTTTTTGAAATTTGTCTGTATTTATAGAAATGTCACTCTCATAATCTATAAATAACACATCATTCTTCACATGAGGGGGAGGGAGCTCAAGCTAAATAGAGAGATTCTAAGACTGAATAAAGATAATCGCAAGAGTGGCGTAGATCACCTCACCACCGCCGCCATCATCGCCACCCGGCCACCGCCGATCGCCATTGATCACCACCGCCGGTCTTCTGCCCACTACCACTAATTATCAGCTGCCACCGGATGCCGCTAATGGCCACCGCCTATTGCCACTTATTGTCATCACCGACCGCCCACCAGCCACTATCGCCATATCGACCGATCACCGGATCACCGACCGCCGATTCCCATCCGAGCTTCCACCACTTACCATCTTTAATATTTCGTAAGCATCGACTACCATCTCAAAGTGCCGCTAATCCAACGAAACTTGTCAACAAACTTATTCTTAAGTTATCCTTCTCCAACTATGAAGAAAGGATAATAATTATAAGTTGATATAAATTATTTTCTAGTTCTGGTTTTCCTTTTTTTTTGATTTTTACATAAAAATCTTGAGATCTCTCAAACTCTTTTGTTGTGTGTTCAGAACTTTTGTGCAATGATAAGGCATCGAATTCTCTTACTCTACCAACTCAAATCTTCCTGCACGCAACAAGTACCATATATTTATATAAAAATTCAAGCTATTTTGTTCTACACAATTCACAAAATAATTATATATGAATCATAAGATATATTAATGAAAAGTAAAATATAATTCTTGCATTATTATACGATAATATTAAACTTATTACTTTCATAGATGAAAAGTATCTGATTATATATTTTATAAGGGTATATTTATATATTAGGAACTTCTGAATTTTTTTCGTATATCACATTAGACAAATGATTTATATGGCTTTGAATTCTGAATTCTCTTTAATTATTAAAACAACTACACTTTAAATTTGACGTATCATATTAAAATTTATCAAATCAAATACAAATCTCAAGACAATATGTATATTTAATTTCATAAAATTAATTTAGAAATAATCTAAAATCTAATATAACAAATTTATAAGTAAATCAACATCTCAATGAGCATCTACACTAATATTCTAGGAATGAGTCAATCGAATTAAAATGATTGCTCAAAAGTACAATTAAAAATTTCAAGATCCTTTTTTGATACTCAAATGAATTCTAAATTTGATGTGTTTATAGTTGAATTAAGCAGTTTAATGAGAGGAATCCAATAAGCTTAAGATCTTCCAAATTGAAGGTTATTAAAGTGCTTGAATAATCAAGAAACTATTTGCGATCAAGAGATTCAATAATTATGAGGTTTTGAGATTATTTAAAAATTAATAAAATACTCCTCTCAAAATATTATAAATAAGACTTTATTCCATGTTGAATAAATAAAGAAAAAAAAAAGCTTAGAATAAATGTGAAGTGCTAAGCTTATAAGCTCAAAATCATCTGCCACTAATAGCTATCATCCATCTCCGATAATCATCACTAATATTAATTTTAAAAATTATTAAACGCTTGAACTGCCAAATTAGAGAGCACTAAAAGACATCTATGCTCATAAGACATTCAAAATCTTTACAATAAGAGGCGTGAGAATATCTTCTTTGGCAGTTCAAGCGTTTAATTCACCACATTGGACCAGAAAGATAAACACGGACGTCAATCGTGCCAGGTCATGATCCGAACCATACAAACCCAAATGGCATTTACATAACTATCACATATTTCTTATATATTTATATATCTAATATTTATTTCTATATCATGAAAAGAAAATTAAATACCACAAATGCGCAATAAAAAAAAATTTAAATATTATAATAATTAAAGAAGATCCCATAATAGATGAAATAATATATGACAATTAGAGTTAAACTACATTCACTATATATAATAATCAAATACCCACTATATATACAATCAAATTCAAAGAACTTCTGATTTTTTTCCTATATCACATTAGACATATTTTTATTTGATTTTGAATTTGAATTCTCTTTATTATTAAAACAACTACAATTTTAGGTTAAATTTAATATCACCTTCCTTTTAAAACTATTATTAGTTTAAAAGAATATATATTCTATGTCATGAAAAGATAATTAAATGCCTGAGATATGTAATTAAAAAAAAAAGTATTATAATAATTAAAGAAGGTCCCACCATATATGGAATAATATATAATAATTGAGTTAAGCTAGACTCTATGTATATAATAATCAAATTCAAGAAACTTGATCCACAAAGAAAAGATTCTAATCTGGAAATTCTCAAAAAGTTTCATTTATTTTTCAATTAATGATTGATTAATTGAAATAAAATAAAATAAATTTTAAATACATTTTAAATAAATTAAAATTATATTTAAAATGCTTTTAAACTATTTTTTCTTTATTTTTTTTTTTTTTTAACATTTGGAATTTAATCGAAACTCAATAATATTGAACTAACGCAGAGGATTGAACCAAGACCTCTTGAAAAAAAGTTTATCAACCACTAAATTAAGGTGCCTACTTTATTTATTTTTCAATCAAATATTGAAAATTTATATAAAAAAAATCATTTATTTCATTTACAAAGGATTAAGAATAACTAAAGATGAACTAAAGGGTAATTTTAAATTGATCAATAACTTCTTTTAAATTTGTTTAATTATATAATAATAATAATTAAAATTGAAAATTAAATTATATCCAAACCAAACATTAGCTATAGCTTTTAATATTGTTTTCTGTAGCATTTAATATACAGATTCCCGCTACGCTAACACTATCAACTATAAAATTCGTGGAAGGCGTATAGTGGCATTTGATAAATGATCCCTTCAAAGAAAAAAATGGGTCAAGATATTTTAAACTAATTAAGAAAAAAAAAAATTTTTTTCTTTTAAACTGTTGATCATTATTTATTTTGCGAAGAAATTTTTTTTCAAATGCTGCCACATAGATAGTAATCACCTAAATTATTCAAAATATAAGGATTAAAATATAGTTTATCCACATATTTTAATACTTATATTTTGAATAATTTATTTTCTGTCTTGACTTGATATTAGTTTATCTACAACTAAAATATGTACAAAAAAAGACAACCGGTAAATTAAAAAATTGATCGAAAATTAAAAATAATTTTTTTTAAATTCCAAATAACAACCTACATTATTACTTTAAAAAACTGTTTGAAAAATATACCAAAAAAAGCCAAATTTTGTGAATTTTAACTAATTTTGATAAGACATGATGATAAAATAATTATCATGAAAGATTACCATAAATTTATTAAAGGCTTATCATTCTATGTTACATAATCTAAAAAAAAAATTTAAAAATATAAATACTAGATCATGATAGAATTAAAGAGGAGAAATTGCAATGATTTGGTAAAATTATTTTAATA
>CM038215.1:302340657-302507591 GCA_021442155.1 Cymbidium sinense
AACATCAAAGCCATCATTGTCAAAATTGCCGCCAAACATTCCCAAAGCTAACAAAACCTACCTGATTAGTAAACATTAAACAACTCCACCGATCCAAAGATAACAAATTACAAAATAATTCAAGATCTATTCACTTTCGATTTATAACAAAATGGAATTGTATGTCAATAGATAACAGGATAAGTGATAAGTCGAAGCAGAGAAATCCATGCTCACATTCAGATTTCAGCAAATAACATCAAAGCCATCATCTTTTATAAACAGTAAACAGTAAACAGGTTCATTTATCAAAAGGGAAACAGACACCCAACAAAGAGAGGAAACAGGAAAGCCAAAATCTATAGGGAAAACACCAACAAACAAAGATCCGAAATAACCATCAAAGGCTCAAAGCCACCACCAATGCAGAGAAAAAACCAGAATATAAGCTTGTTAATAAATGAAAATGAAAACACCAAGATCACTTTTGTATGTCTCTGTTCTCACCTAAACATTGGTATTACATATTATGTTAATTTACCTTCCCAAAGGCATAACATCGGTGCCCAAGGCCCAAGGCAAAATCTCCACCCAAAATCCCAATAAAGGCTAATAAGAAAGCCGCAAAATAGTAGAATATAAGAAAGAATACCAACACCCAACAGAGAGAGAAACAGAAAGTAAACCGAAAGCCATAGGGAGACCAAGAGGGCATCCAAATAACCATCAAAGCCACCAATGCTGCTGCAAAGCCAGAAAAACACCACATCCAGCACCACCGACCAAGATGGCAAGAAGCAAATACTAGGAAACACCGAAACAGCCAACATTGTTAACATGGTGGAAGATGACTTTAACATTCAATACAAATAGCAAAATAAGTAAGACTATAAGAGGGATTCAATACTAATAGCCAATGTAGAATAGTAGAAGCATCAAACATCCAAGGCAAGATAACAACCAATCCCAAGTCACAGAGAGAGAGAGCCACAACCAAAAAACCGAAAAAAGGAAAACAACCAAACAAAATTGAAAAAAACCAAAGCTAAGCAAATCCTTAAGAGTTAAGAGGCCATTAAGTTTAGGGAAAATAGCAACAACAAGCTAACTTGTATCTCAGATCAGATTCAGTATGATCGTATCATTTTAATTCTTTACCAAAAGGTTGGATCATCTATAACCTTTGATAGATCTCAAAAGAAAAGAATTAATGCATAATATAGTATGGTAGTGATGTATGGCTGAAAAAAAAAGTGTTGTAAGTAATTGGAAAAGTCTAAAAGATATAACAATACCTTCATCAAATTTATCAATGTCACGAATGTTCTCCTCAACATTGACTGGCTCATTTGTCCACTTTGCTCTCATCCAATCTTGGGCACAATATAAGAGCTCCTAAAAGCATCTAGAACACGGCCACCAATATTAAAAGTAGACTCAGAAGCTACAGTTGATATAGGAACAACCAAAATATCTCTAGCCATTTGAGATAAGATGGGAAACCTTGGAGCATTAACCTTCCACTATGTTAAAATGTTAAAGTCATCTTGCATAATTTGAGTCTACCAAGTATTTATCTAAGTCTGTTTTACTCAAGATCATCTCTCGATAATTATGCCTCTTAAACTTCTCAACCATCATGTACTTTCTCCCACCATCCCTTGGATCATGATGGCTTAATTGGCTTTCAATAATATTTTGTCTTATCTCAGGAGTAATTTCATCTCTATTCCTGTTAACTAACTTCATCTTATAATCATAGAACATATCGTAGCAGCTAGACCTTATTGCTCTTGCCAAATTAGCCCCCTCCAAGCCATGATACATATCCACTATAGCAAATTCAATATATCTAAGTTTGAACCTAGGATCAAGTACAACTGCAAGATAAATATTCATATTCATTTTATCAACACAACCTCAATACTTATCAAACTTTAATTTCATTTTTTTTGCCATGGTACTAACTTCAATATCATTATGTGATTCCCAACTTTGAAGCACACATTGGACCTCCGCAATCTCATGAAAGAAAGTGTTTGAAGTAACATATAAGGAACTAGAAATGCAGAGCTCTCATAAAATCTTTCTAAGAATGTTACAAGCCTTCTTGCATTCTCCCAATCACCATCACATGGAACTCCACCTCCACCATCCACTTCCTTCTCCAACTCTATTCTAAATTGAGGATCAACCTCTTCATATCTCTCAAAAGATTTTTTTGAAAGGCGTAATTTAACATCAGATATGTAGAATTCCACCTTGTAGGTACATCCAAACACAACAAGCTTTTGCTTTGTATTTTTTCAATTTCAATGCATTCTTTGAATTTTTTAAGTCTTGATGGAGACTGCCTAATGTACCTCACTGCTGCTCTTACACAGTGTACAGATCTACCAACCTCCTTAATTCCATCTTGAACAATAAGATTTATAATATGTGCAACACATCTCATGTGTAAGAACTTACAATCAAGAACACTTCCCTCCCGTTTAGAAAATTTCTTCTACAAATGATTGATAATACCATTATTGGAGCTAGCATTATCAATTGTTATTGTAAATACTGCATTAATACCCCAATCAATCAAACATCTCTCTACCTCCTACCCAATAATCTCCCCTCTATGACTATATATGGGACAAAAATTAATGACTCTCTTATTTAACTTCCAATCTTCATCAATATAATGCACGGTTAGACACATGTAATTAATTCTCTGAATTGATGTCCATGTGTCAAGCAAACCCTAGTAGTTGAATCTCGTAATATTTTTTTCAAAGCATTATTTCTCATCTAAGTAAAATTCAAAGCCATGAGTGAGTGTCCAACGGAAGGTATTTTAAACATTGGGCAACATTGAGTCATAAAATATTTAAACCCATATCCTTCAACATGTTTGAATGGTAATTCATCCATAATAACCATGGCTAAAAGCTTTTCTAACAGCTTCTTGATCAAACTTCCAAGCTTTGAGACTTCCAGTTATTTGTTCACCTTTGTCACTAGGTTGCAATACTAGTATAGTTTGATTTTTTTTTCCATGTTATGAGGATTCTTCTGACATACAGAAAGATGTGTCCGTAAAGTTGTAGTACCATTAAGCTTTGTATCACTATGATAAGTCTTCCCATAATAGTTACATTTAGTCATCTTTTCTCCAATGGAACTATTAAATTTAGTAAAATGATCCAAATCGATCTTGGTCTTGTTTTCTTGTTCTCTTTCAAAAGATGACTTGCTACTTGAAGCACTTGCAATACAATGGATATTATCTTGATTGATAGGTGTTTGATTTTGGGAAGAACCAATCATGCTAGAACTCTCTCCACAATGAGACATCTAATCAAAGTGTAAAGAGATCAAGTAAGAATAAGCCAAATGGGAGTACAAAACTAGAAATTATATATGATACACCGATCTTGATTTCTTAAAGGAGCCAAGTGTAAAGAGATCTAATCAAAGTGTAAAGAGATCTAATCTAAGTGTAAAGAGATCAAGTAAGAATAAACCACGTAGTTACTTTGGATGTATAGTAAATTTTCTCCGCATATATGCCTTCTTAGTCATGTTTTCTTCTAAGACAAAATTGTAATATTCCAATTTTTAAACCCTAATTCGATGAAAAATATTACCAAACAAAGCATTCCATAATCCCAATGCTTAGGACTAGTTTTCTGAACAAGGGAAATATTCTAACAAGACGTACTACTAGATTTCTTTGACAAATAACAAGAAAAGGTTATTAAATTTAACCCAACTGTATTTTAGATTAAAATTCAGAATAACACACATAAGCTTCATTTATACGACAATAGTATGTTCTTAATTCAAATCTTACGAACTTTGCCTTTTTTTCTTATCCATAATTAACCAAAAGATTTCAATGCAGAGAAATTCTGCTAGATCTCAGTTTGAGATCCATTTGCATGTATATAAAAACTACAAGTCTACAAGCTTCATCTGAGTATTGAAAGGAAGAGACGGGGCATTTCTATGTCTAACATTTCAGCATTTCTATGTCTAACATTTCACGAGACATTTCTAAATAGAAATATTGAAGACATTTTATCAGACATTATCATCTTTATTCTATCAAATGTATAAGAGAGATCTCTTGATCTCTCACACACATGCTCAAAGTAATCCTCTTCCAAATACAAATTACAACTTCAAAAAAATGACAAAAAAATTATAATAAATTAAAACCACCATTTATTACGCTAATGTAAAATTCTAAGGTTTGATTTAATATTGACCAACTCATGGAAGTTCAATGCAGGTCTGGCAAGTGGCACCAAATCTAATTCACTTCTTTTAAAAATAAATCTATTTAGGGAGAGTGGCTTACACTGGTGCCAGATGGCCCAGACCTGTCACTAAAAGAGTAAAAGTAACCTTCATGTACTTCAAAACTTATGCCATTTTCCAATAAATAAATAATCTAAAAAGATTGAAATATTTCATGCGTCATGAGGTAACATCAATGCTTCAGCCTTCAAGCCTTAACATTCACATAAATCACATTTAGAAAGCATTTTCCAAAATATAGAGAAACATGCTTTAAGAAAAACACTAAGATAGAAGTTCAGAAACTGAATTTATAATAAAAGTCACAGAACAAATCAGCCAGCAAACATAACAAAATAATCCATTACTCCATTCACAAACCGGTCGATAAGAAATACCAGAACCTCGCCGCCCTCCGCCCCTGAAATCGAAATTGAATAGTAAACAATTTCAACTCCAACTCTCCAAGTCTCCAAACTTCCAAAGCAGAAGCCACAAACAAAACACTAAACAAGTAAGCAAATAAAAGAATCCATGAGAATCGAGATAAAACTGCGCATTGCTGAATTTGAGAAGAGAGAAGAAGCTCCTGCAGTATGAGATGACAGAGCGAAGGGAGAAGTCGAGAAGAGAGCGAAAATAGATGATAATGAAAACGTCCGGTTGATAGCCTACAATGAATAAATAAGAAGTAAGTCAAGACTAAGAGAATTAGAGAAGTAGTAGAGATAAGACCATAAGACTGATAAGAGAACCAGCGCATGACCGCGATCACGGGAAATGCCGGAATGGGGATTGCCATTTTCTGATTGCCTTTGCCCTTTGCCTTTGGAGTTTGGAGTTTGGCTTTTTCCTTTCACCTCCCTAGGTCACTAATCAATTATTTGCACGAGGCACGGGCCGCACGAGCACGAACGCTGGCGGGCTAAGCCGCCAACTAGGGCATTCTATCACTTAGGTTTAATTTGGATTTTTGGTTTTTTGATATTATAAATTTTTAAATCCAATCCATAATCCAAAAACTGAAATTAGCTAAAATTAAATCCAAAATCCAAAATAAAATTAAAAAATTGATCCAATTTAAAAATTTTAGTTCGGTTTTAAACGGATTTTCGGTTTAAATGAATTATGCACAGCCCTATCTGAGGTTGTTGTTTTCCTTTGCGGGCTACAAGCATAAATCCTCACCTTTTATGCATTTTTACAATCTTGTATTGTGAAATTATAAGTCCTAGATTTCTAATAAAATTTCACCTCAAACAAATAAATCTCTTCAAATTCGAATATATAAAGCCCAACCATAGGATTGATTGCGGTTCACTTTCTTAGTATCATGAGCACTCCCTACTCATCTCCTTTGATTTTGATAATAACTCTCTCCTTTTGATCTATCCCACTTGATTTTCAAAAATACAACCAATTTATTGATAGTCCTTCCTTTGAATTCTTTGGAGACAACAATCACCTACTTTAATCGAGAGTATTCTTAATGGATTCATTTTTTTAAAAGATGTAATTAACTATGGAGGCTCTATAGAAACTTAACAAACCTAATTTAAATAAATCACACTTTACTTTTCATGTAAAGGGGAAAATCTGGTATATTCAAAGACCCATCATGCCTTAGGAGTCCTTTAGGTGATTAGGTCCATTATAGAGTAGTGACTTCATCTCTCGAGATAGTACACTATTCCTCAATGTAATACTCGATCACCCTAATAAGTACATCCTCAGATCTGCGTGGTGTCCCCTCATATATACACACAAAGCATTAACCAAAAATAAACACCACAAATTTTTTTGGAAACTTCGATGGGGATGGTTCCTCTCTCCATCTCTAGTACGATCATTGTTGTCTCCAAGCATCGATAGTGGACTTGCATTTCATGTGAGTTCAAGACTATCTTTCTTTCCATTGGAACTTAGCTTATTTCATTCTAAGATAAAGTTAGCCAACATCCTTTAGGTTTTATGACCTCACTCTGTGTAGGTCTTGAAACCCATATTGGGTTCCCCAATAGGAGAGAACAAAATTTATCAATGAAGGGAGAGATAATAAAATTTAGAACCTCCTCACCACTAGCTTGGAGAGGCAAGGTTCATCATAAAATTTTATGAAAATAATTTCTTTCATAAAATGACACTTTTCAAAAGCACCTTTCACGAAACTCACAAAATCAAAACCCCTCCATTTAACAATCCTTATGATTACTACATGGAGGTTCTTTTCAAAAGAACATTCTTGAAAAATAACCATGCCCATTCACCATATTCAAAATTATTGAATGAGGAATCAATTTTTCAAATAAAATTGAAGCTCCACTCAACATAGTTCACATATGGAGTTGAAGCTTCTCTTTTTTCAAGAGCAAATCATGCAATATTTGTTTCCCACTTAACATATCCAAACTTGCTAAGTGAGAATCTCTATTTGAATCAAACAAAAAATTTGACTTTGACTTAACAATTTAAATTTGTTAAGTGGGGGTCTCATTTTCAAAAAATAAATTTGACCTTCACTTAATAATTTCAATTTGTTAAGTTGGAGTCTCATTTTCAAAACATGAATTTGACCTTCACTTAACATATTCAATTTGTTCAGTGGGGATCTCATTTTCAAAACATGAATTTGACCTCCACATAACAATTTCAATTTGTTAAGTGGGGGTCTCATTTTCAAAATATGAATTTGACTTTCACGTAACAATTTCAATTTGTTAAGTGGGGATCTCATTTTCAAAATATAAACACGACTTTCACTTAACAATTTCAATTTGTTAAATGGGGGTCTCATTTCCAAAAAAAAATATTAAAATTTGGCTTTCACTTAACATATTCAATTTATTAAGTGAGGGTTTCATTTTCAAAAAATAAACATTTAGGCTTTCACTTAGCATATCCAATATTGCTAAGTAAGAGTCTCACTTTCAAAGTATATATTTGGTTGTACTTAAAAAAATCAAATTTGTTAAGTAAAAATCACATAATCATGCCATATTGGATTCCCACTTAACATACCAGATTTGTTAAGTGAGAATCCCATTCTCAAGTCATATCGTACTTTGATTTCCACTTAACATGCCAAATTGTTAAGCGGGAGTCCCATTTACAAAAACATATCAAACACATTTAGGCTTTCATTTAACATACCAAATTTATTAAGTGAGGGTCTCTTTTCAACACACATTTGATCCCTATTTTAACATACCAAATTTGTTAAATAAGGATCCAATTTTCATATCAACCACACTTGAGCTTTCACTTAACATACCAAATTTGTTAAGTGAGAGTCTCATTTTCAAAGAAAAATAAATATATCTCAAATACATTTGGCTATCACTTAACATACCAAATTTGTTAAGTTGGACTCCCATCTTCGAAGAAAAGTAAATCTATATCACAATCACATTTAGCTTTCGCTTAACATACTAAATTTGTTAGGTGAAAGTCTCATCTTCAAGAACAAATCAAACACATGTGGCCTCTACTTAGCATACTAAATTTGTTAAGTAAGAGCCCCACTATCAAATCAAAATATAACACAATTAAATCTTCACAAGCAAAAATATTTCAAACACACAATCACAACCTCTTCTTAGCATACCCAAATTTTCTAAGTAAAGTTTCTTTCAAACTATCCATATTTCAAACAATAAATATAAAATGCAAACAATCTCAAAAAAAGAAATCTCTCCTCAAATTTCTGAACCCCACACAACCTACCTAAATTGGTTGAGTATGGGTTCTAAAATCAAAAATCAAATGGAAAAAGACTCTCCTCCAAATATCCAAATATCTCCAATGAACCCCACTTAACATATTTGAATTGTTGAGTGTGGGTTCAAAACTCCAAACTTCTATTAATTTCATGGAACAAATATCAAGACAGAAATCTAATACAAGTTATATTTCAACAAATGGACACAACTCATATCCAAGATGCCTTTGCGTCTTTACACCTGGCCTCTCATAAGCTTTTTTTCACCTTTTCATTCAGGATGGATTTGGCCTTGGATCGAGCCATCCTCCCTCAGATTAGCTCCACCCATCTAGTATTCTTTAGCCAAAGATTTGAGGGAGCCCGCATTACCTGTGATGGGGCGACCCTCACCATAGTTAGCCGGGATGAGGTGGATGGATAGAAGCCAGTCATCTGCATTGACCTACCTTCTGAAACTAAGTAACCTTCCTTGAAGAGGAAGGTGGTTGAGGTTCCACCAATCAGTCCAGTTCTCCACTCAGCCAGTTGCTCCCACAGCCGCTCGGGTGCTTGCAAGCACCTCCTCATTGGTCCCTTCTAAGAGGAAGGCTATCCTGACTTCGGAGATAGCCTCCCCTACCTTCGAGGTAGGATCTCCTCACGCCTTACTCGATGTACTGCAGCTTACACACACATAAGCCGCAAGATCAAGTGGCACGGCGTGCCAAAGAGATGGATGACGCATCCCACATTACAAAAGAGGGTTCTCTTTGTGAGGTTTCTTCATTTCTGAATAGCAACTAGTTCCACCCCCTCTCGACATCAGACAAAGAGGAAGACTACCAGAGGATAACAACATTGCGTTCACCTTCTACATACCATGAGGTTTCGGCTAGTGATAGGAGGAAGTTCTATGTCGATCTACAGACAGTATTACACCAGGTAGGCAGAGCACACAGATGTTGAGAGTCCTTCATATTATTTGACTTGAGGTCAATCATCCTCAGGAGTGTTACCAGGCACATTCACTAGTGATTGAGCATCGAGGCCGAGTACTCAGCCAAGGAGCAGGAGTGACGAGGTTCACGGCCGATGACCTCTACTATAATTTCCCCAATCATCAACCCGATAGACCGATATCATAGTGCTGATGGGTACCACCAGTCATAGGGGGAAAGTACTAGTGAGAGTAGAGTCAGTGTTTTCTCCACCACACTGATTTACTCCTTGCCCACCATCACCAGTTTAGGTCCTTCCATCCACCATTCTTACAAAAGCATAGAAGATAACATCTGGGGATAAGAAAACCCCCTTGGTGATCCGCTACGGTTAAAAGATCCCACTTCATCTACTCCATTGACTGAGCTGAGGTCGAGTTCCCCTACTCAACCTCCAACTTCAGTCTTGGTGAAGAAGGAGTGGCGACCCCGCATCATCGTGGTCGCACCACCACCACCACCATCGAGCGACGATCAGGTAGGGGAAAGAGGATAGTTTGGAAGTCCTCATAGTGGATCTCCCTAGGGACACTACTCCACTCATGAGCAGTCATGAGCGTATCTCTTCCAGTGAGCAAGATCCTTCAAGAGCCAGCACTCTAATGATAGGTAGTTAGGTGCATCTCTATCATAGCCCCTCAACCGCAAGATCGTGTATTTGTATGGTTAGATCGCTATATGAGATTTTATCATAGTACTTTACAGAGAAGAGAGAGCTTCTACGGAGTGACCAGTTAGATTGTGAAGAGGAAAAGGTCAGCTTTGATCCAGATGAGGATGATCTCCTTGAGGTTCATATGGTCGATACTATGGGGTCCCTCCATAGAGACCATCATAATCAGGAAGGTATGTAGTTGAAGAAGATGATGTTGTCCAGTCAACTGAACACCTCCTCAAATAGCTTAGATAGAGGAATGATCATATTGATCAAATGGGAAAGAAGATTGAAGAGTTGATGGCAGTGGTGTCAGCATTACAGAATTCAGCTCCGATTTCACAGCCTTCTTCCATAGTTAGCTGATAGAGCATAGTTGGCACACACTTTATATCATCCTAGATGCATTCCTATAGAGGGAGATAGTGGTAGCTTGCATAGGAAGGTGGTGGATAGCACCTTCATGCATGAAAGACATATCAAGCACATGGTGGAGCAACAGGTGAGGTATGCATTGCCCAGGTGGCTCAACCGTTCCAAAGGGTAGACCCTACGTGGAGGAATTTGATGATGTCCAATACCCTAAGGGCTTTATGCCTCCGTCCTTCAAAATTTTTGATGGCAGTGGGAACCCTAGCACATAGCACATTTCAAAGTCGGATGTTGCAATGTTGGTGTATATGGGTAGATTTAGACTCTTTAGGGTGTTAGTTGATCAAGGTACATCAGTGAATATTACGAGAATAAAAACCCTTGCCTACTTGAGATTCATCATTCAAAATCCCATCAGATTCGTCCGTTCCGTCGAGTTGTCCGCCAGCCGTCCGATCTCCTATTACGAAAGATCAGACAGCTCGGATCGTGCGGATCATGCGATCCGGATCCGGCCTCTCGCACATAATTCACGCGTTATGTCCCGTTGGATGATGCGATTAGATTTAGACCGCTCGACCGTGGTCGACCGCCGATCTATTATGCGCGCCGCCATTTGGTTTTCCGCCAGAACCGCGTTTACCATTCGGCGACGCATGGCACAGCCAATGCCATGCGGAAAGTCATGAAGCGTCGCAGCACCACAAACCAATCGTGTGTTGCCGCCGTAAGCGTAGTCTGATGGTGGGGAAAATCACTTATTTTCTGATTTTAAAAATTATTTAAGTTGCCTCAAACTTTGGAAATTCATAAAAAATAAAATACATAGAAAAAAATTATAAATAAGGGTTCATTGGATGTCTTCCAAGAGAAATTCAAAGAACTAAAACCTCCAAATTCCACAAAATGGTTTGAGCTTAATTTAGGTTTTAGTGAAAAATAAAATTTTTTAATTAGTCTAAAAGTACAAGTTGGATTGAGTTGAAATTTTCAGGAATTGAAATTAAAGTTAAACACACCTATCATAAAAATCTCAAGTAAAAAAGGACTTCTAGATTAGGAGAAATTAAATTTTGAAGTTCAAATTTCCATTATAATAAAATAAACCAAATAAAAATTCAGAAATTTGCAAAAGTCTTCAAAATGGCTTAAATCACTTTAGTTAACATCTAAGAACCTTAAAAAAATTAATAATAATATGATCTTCTGAAGTTTAATGAACCTACAATAAATATTTAGGGTTAAAATTTAATAGATTAAATAATTAATTAAAATGAAATTCATAATAATGTAAATAATAAATCAAAATCAAAAATGAAATAATACTTAAATAATCATTAATCAAACCTCAAATCAGAAAAAATAACATATAATCCTCAAAGAAAATTAATTATGATTAAACCTATTTAACTTAATAAAACTCAATTAAATGATTAAATCTTAAATCAAACTTAAAATTAAACAAATCTAAGAAACTTTAACATAAGTCAAACTAATATAACTAAACCTACACTAAGCATGTAATCTTAATCATATGAAACTCCTTAATGAATATAAATAAATTGAACATTAATTAATTATTAAGTAAACTAAAAAGTTAAATTAATTATAAATCCAATTCATCATAATCAATTAATATTAATCAAATCAAATCAAACCAAATGAACCTAAAGTGAACTTAATTAATTTAATATCTAAATCAATCCATTTGGAATAAGAGAGTTACTCAATCATTAAATATTTCAACCAATTAACTAAATCAAACACGTTAATGAAATTAAATAAACATAATATACGAATCAAATCATATAAAACTCTAATAATAAATAATCAAACTTAATTGAAATGAAATAAGCGGTTAATTTAATAAGAATGATGATAATAATAATCCTTTAATCAAATCAAACTTGAGTAAAACACTTAACTAAATCAAATCACTCACATGTGGGAAATTAATTCAATCTAATAATTCAAAATTCAATTATCCGTAATCAAGCTTAATTAATTAAACATCTAATTAATGCAAACTTAATGAATTAATCCATCATTTTAATGAACCAAATTGGTTTAAATAAATCACAGTAAATTTAATTTTTAAATCAAGCTCAAATCAATTCTTTAATTATTCCACTAATTAATTTAATCACACATCTTAAAATAAACTAATTAAGTTAATTAAAATAATCACATTAAACTTAAGCTAAAGAAAACATAAATTTGAACATAATTAAAATGCAATTAAATGCCAAATCAAATCCTAAATTAAATCTAAATCATTAGGTCATTAATTACAACAATAACCTAAACAAATATAAAACCAAATTAAAAATTAAACAAATCTTTATTTAATTTAATAATTAACCTAAACACACTTCTTAATTAAACTAATTATATAATCACATTGAACCTAAGCAAACCTATAGATTAATAAAGCTAATCAAATCAAATTAAACCAAATAAAGAAAGACTCTCATCAATTTAATACATGATCAAATTAAATCTAATTCAACTTACCTAAATAAGATAAACTAATTAATTATTAAAATGTGTAAAATCAAAACATAAACTAAAATCTAATAAACATGATAAATGAATGAAATTAAAGCAAATTTATAACCATAAATAATCAAACTCAATTAAATCAAAGCAAACTTTCAATTCATTTTATCCAATCGAACTATAAATAAATAAACCATAATGAAATCAAATAAACATAAAACTAAATATAAACTCTAAAGTTATTAAATCATATCCAATTACTCTTAATTTCAAATAATATCAAAATAAGTCAAACAAAAATAAAACTTGAATAAAACATACCTATTGAATTAAGATAAGAGATTAATCATCAAACTAAAGAGATAATCTATACATAAACTAAATAACTAAATTCAATAAGTTAACCACTTAATTCAAATTCAAATTCAAATAGAAGAATACATTAAACTTCAAATAAATCATAAGTAAATTAAAATACATTCACCAATCTAAATCAAACTTAAATGGAATAATGAAATCAATGAATTTAAACAACATCAAAATGATATTAATCATATGAAATCAAGGAGTTAAATTAAAACCCAAAGGAAAGAAACTAGAGATTTAACTAAAGGATATTGAATTATTGAAATATTAATTAAATCAAAATAACTAATATAAAATTAATCAATCAAAAACACATGGATTTAAACAAACTTAAACCTCATTAGATATTAAGGATATTGAATTATCAAAATTTAATTAAATCAACACATTTAATCTAAAATTAATCAATCAAATACATGAATATTAAACAAACTGAAATTCTAAAATCTAAATTTAATCAAATAAATATTAATCAAATCAACTAAACTACACAAATTAAAATGGGCTAATTAAGATACTTAAGGACCTTAGTTAGACTCCTTAGGAAGTTAAGATGTAGATAGGGTGAGTTCCGTCTATAAATGGAATTAATTCTACTCTTCACTTTTGAAAACCTAAACATCACTTTAACCAAATAAAAGTGAAATAAAAAAAATAAATCATTAAATCATTTAAATTAAAATCACCGAAAGAAAAATTTTTAACAAATTCAAACTCCAAATTGATACTTAAATGAAAGAAGCCTAATAAAGTCTTGCTATACAAGCCTTCTTTTCACGCACTAGAATACTAAATCACTGACCCTAGAATTAGGCTAGGTCAATTTATTGATTGTATGTATGATGTTATATTTTATTTTGTGATGTAATATTTTAGACTAGATGTTAGGGTGTATGTTTCATAGATTAGTTGTTAGGCTGTTATAACTTAATCATATTTTCTGCAGTGAGTTGTGCTTAAGGGTCCGCTATAATAAAAAAAATATATAAATGCTTTTGTTGTGCAGGTTGTTTAGCCTCTAAGCATCATCCACGTTAGGACAGGTGGGCTTGGTTACCCATGTCTGGGGTGCTAAGTCCAAATTATTCATATAACTGCTTGGGTTGTATGGTATGTTTAGCTAATATTTATTTTGCAGGTGAGCTAGATTTACTTTCCTTCTTTTAATGTAATTTTGTATTAGGAATTAGGATTAGCAATATGGGGGATTAGGATGAGCAGAGAATAAAAGGCTTTGTCCTGGGAGGCCCCGTGATGCCTTTGAAGCAAGCACATCCAAAGCAAGCTCAAATGAAGAAATGGAGGAAGAATGAAGACCCCTATAGCATTTGTTCATTTATGTAATTATAATTATTCTTTAAAATTTGAGTTGTATAAGAGGACCTACCCAACCGCTTCTTTTATTCTTTTAGATAGCTTTATAAAATTATTTGATGTTTGTTTAGCTTGTGCATTAAAAATAGTATGCCTTTTATAATTTCTTTATGATTAATGATTATGTGGCTGAATATTAGGCTCTTAGGGTAAAATTATAATTTTTATCCCACTAACAACTCATAATTATAATTTTAAAATAATTTATAACCTCACATAAAAGCCTAGGAATTAAATCAAGATAATAAAATATTTAGCAATCCTTTTAATGGATGATTGAATATATAATATCATTTATGTCATATTTTTCACTCTTGCTAAGAGAGGCTTCCATCTCGAGAACAAATGCTTGACCTATAAGAGATTTTGATGGAAAGACACCTCTTTCTCTTTAGAATTGGCCCATAATCAATTTCTCATACATTTAGGCATATAAAATCCTACAGCCCATGTCAAAATAAAAAAGTCCAAAAATTAAATAAAACTTGTTAAACTTTTGCATTATATTAAGTAATTATTCATTCCCTTCATGATCTAGTCTCTTAGGGAGTGAGTATAAGAACTTAGTTTCTCTCTAAATAATTAACGACCAAAACCATCTTGCAAAGCATATGACTTGCCTACATAGATTTAAAGTGTAGGGAGTTAGGGCCACGGCGATAATAAGTCCAGTGAGGGTGATTTATTCTCTTTGTGGAGGTAAACTATATACCCATTTTTTCTTTAGATTTAGGTCATGTTTTGACCCTCACCAAAGCTCCCTAAATATAAGATATGAGATTGTTGTTTTTCTTTGCATGTTATAAGCATAAATCCTCACCTCTTAGGCATTTTCATAATCTTGTATTATAGAATTATAAGTCATAGATTTCTAATAAACTTTCAACTCAAACAAATAAATCTCCTCAAATTCAAATATATAAAGCCTAACCATAGGATAGATTGGAGTGCTCACCAGGCTTTCTAGTATTATGACCACTCTGCTCATCTCCATTGGTTTCGATAAGAACTCTTCCCTTTGATCTCTCCACTTAATTTCCAAAATTATAACCAATCCTTTGATACCCTATATTTGAATTCTTTGGAGACAACAATCACCTACTTTAATCAAGAGTATTCTTAAGGGATTCACTTCCCTTAAGATGTAATTAACTATGGAGGCTTCCATCTATAGGAACTTAATGAACCTAGTTTAAATAAACCCTGCTTTACTTTTTCATGCAAAGTAGGGGAAAAATCTCTGGTATATTCAAGACTTCGTATGCTTAGAGTCCTTATTAAGAGATTAGGTCCATATGGTAGTGAATTCTCTCTCGAGATAGTACACTATTCCTTAATGTCATACGATCACCCTAATAAGTACATCTAGAGATCTGCATGGTGTCCCCTCATATATATACACAAAGCACCCAAATACCAAAAATAAACACCACAGTTATGAATGGGTTTGAATGAATGGTTTCAATCAATTTGGCATATGGTGGATTTTGACTAGTTTGGATTTCATTTAGGCTAAGTGTTGACTTGGTCAAAGGCTAGGTTTGACTTGGTTTGACCCAATTCAATGTGGTTGATCACCCCATGATAATTTTTGGTCATGGTTGAGGTTTAGATGGGCTTAGTTCAATCCAATTTGAGTTGGATTAGGACTTGGCACAAAAAGGTCTTTTAGGTCACTTTGGGTTGAGTGAGCCTAAAGGGGTCAATTGACTTGATCAAAGCTTGATTTAAATTTAATTGAACTTACATATGAACTTAGAACTGAAATATAAATCCAATTACAATTGGTTTGGAGCCAAGTGGGTTTTGATTTATATGACAATTTCAAGTCAGAAGGGTCAACTAGAGCTTGATTTGGGTTGACTTGGATTTGATTTGATAATGGTGGTTTATGTTTATATTTAGATCAATGATTGAAGTAATACTTGAATTATGAATAAATCCAAGAGTTTTGAGTTGATTTGGGTTTCATTTAGCCAAGTTCAAAAATTTGGCTAAAAGGGCTAAAATTGGAAATTTGGTTTAATTTGAGTTTGGTTTTGGCCATTTGAATTTACATTTCATTTATATTTATGAGTATAAATAAAGATATAAATGGGTCATGAGAAAATCACTTGAGTTTGGAGTGATTTGGAAGCAAATTTGATTAAGCTTAGGGATGTAAGTTGAAAGGGCTAATTTGGGTTTTGATTTGGTTTGATTTATTTTGGTCATTGGAGGTGAGTTTCATTTATATTTATGAATATAAATGAAGAAATGGTTTATTTATAAGAAATCAACCAAGTTTGAGTTGATTTGAAGGAATTTTGACTAAGTATATGAAGGTAGTTCATATAACTTAGGAAGAGATTTTAATTTGGAATTTGGAATTTGGAGTTGATCATGGATTTCAATCATTTGGAATTGACTTGTGATTTAGAATTTGATTTGAAATTGGATTTGATAATTGAGATAATCAATTGGAGTTGACTTCTATTTGGTTAAAGCTAAGTCCATAAGACAAAATCAAAGGGCCTAAGAAGGGATTTGGAGTTTGAATTTAGTGATGGATTTCAATCATTGGATAGTTGGATTTGATTTTGGAGTTTAAAATTTTGTGTTTGAGATTTAGTTTGATGGAAGGAAGCAAGGGTTGGATTTAGGCTATGTAAGTCTTCATAAATCCCTAAGGCACAACCTACTCATATGGCTAACTCTTCTAAGTCTCTAGGGTTGGTTAAGTGTTCACTAATCACTAGATGTGTCTTAAGACTAAGAAACTCATAGTGTCTGTAAGAGTCCTAGATATATGATAAGAAATTTGGGAGCTCAGTCCAAAAGTGAGGTTAACAAAGGGCACCCAATAGGTGTGGTGTGACTGACAAGGCATACCACACGTATTGGTGTTGACCGAAATGATCAACAATGTCCAAAGGATCCAAGCACTAACATAAATGATATATTCCTAAACCTGAGGTATAGAAGGAATCACGATCTTAGTGCAATGCAACTCCATTCATGCCAAAGGCATAAGGGAGGAAGAAGGGATCCAACAAGGGATCATATAAATCTTCCACTAAAGCGGTTCAAGTTATTCATTAGGCATAAAGAGCATTTGGATTTCTTTTGAGGGTGTACTCACTGGGGAATGCAAGTTTGGATTGGATTAGATTTAATTGACTCACTGGGGAAGTCAGGATGATTGATATTTCACTGGGGAGAAATTGATTGATTATTTGTGTTTTAGTTTTGGATTTTATGATGAACCCTATCGATTTGTGATGGATCAAATTGGGGGCTATGCTGGCAGCTATCTGATTTACCAATCCAAAGGGGTAGTCCACCGACCACATGGTAGAGTTATCCAACTTAAGAGGTTACCTTTCGATTTGCAATGGTTAAGTTAGGAAAAAAGCATTGGGACAAACATCTTCCTAAATAAGGAGCCATTGGGGTGATTGATTGCTTGCACAATAAATCAGACCCGACCTAGGGCGACTACTGAATGAATGCCTCTGGGGACTTACATCAACTCCAAAGTAGTCAAGATCATGTCATTTGATTGAATTGCATTTATTTTAATTTTATGGATCCCCTCGATGTGCAATAGATCTACTAAGAAGGGGATAATATTAGCCTAGACCTATCTTAGGTTTACAAATCCAAAGGAATAGTCTACCAGCCGTTAGGTTGAACTAACCAACCAAGAAGGTGCATTTCAGTTTGCAATAGTCAAGTTAAGAAGAAAGCACGGGGAATCACATCTTCCTAAATAAGGAACCACTGGGGTGATCAATTGCTTGCACAAAAAATCAAACCCGACCTGGGGTTGCTCATTTATTTGGAATGGTGGTGCAGTAAAGAATGTGTAATAGACTTATATTTTTCAAAGCAAAGACAATCATCGAGGTAACTTATCAGTGACACAATAAGTTGAAGCCTAACTAAGGGCGACTACTGAGAAGTGCCAACCCGGGGACTTATCTCAACTCAAAGTAGTCAAGCAATTCCTATAGGGAGTTTTGCTGACACTATCCTAAAGATAAGATGCCTGCTTGGAAAAGGGGCCACTGGGGACTTGAATTCCTAATCTACAAGCAAAGATATATTTTGTTTATTTCATATTTGCATGGATCTTATTGATTTATGAAGAACCATACTGAGAAGGAACTTATATTATCCTAGTCCTATCTCAGACTTACTGGACCAAGGAAGAATGCAATCCATTAAACAAATTCTCCAAACACAAGTGTGGTTACTAGGAATGGGGACCGCCTAGTCCAAGAGTAATCGGGTAGTGTCTAAATGGGGTCACTAAGGATGTGATCCAAGTAGAGTGCCTGTGGGAGGTGCCACGAGGTATTTAGTGGCCAACTCTAAGAGAAAGCACGAGGACTCATATTTGCCAAGAGTGGTGTATCCATCGTGGATTGTAGTTAACATGGCAATATCCAACCAACCTAAGGTGCCCATCAGTTTGTGATAATTAGTATAGAAAAAAGATGTGTAGACTTACATCTCTCCAAAGTGGAACCGATCGTTGGGATAGTTTTCTTCTCTCGATAAGGCTAACTGGGTGATTACTATGAGTCCTATGTAAGGACAAAACCCAAGCTTGAAGTAGTTAGGAGAAAAGGATCTTCTAGTGGACTTATCCTAAACCTCCAACATACTCGACCTAGTCAGTGCATGATGGCTAGTTCAAGAAGAAAGCATGTATGCTTACATTCTCTTAATAAAGTCAACATGGGGTAGCCTACTGACTATGGCGTAAGACCTATCAAACTAACAAGGTGCTCTTTAGTTTGTAGTGGTCAAGTCAGGAAGAAAGCATGGGGACTCACATCTACCAGACAAGTAACCACTAGGGTGACATACTAATAAGGTAGCATATCAGCCCGACCTATAGCAGCTAATGAGTGAGTGCCACAGGGGGCTTGCTCTCACATCAAAGTAGCTCAAGATAAAAGATATGTGTTTGTTTGTATTATGAAAGAAGGAATAGGATGCCGCTTGGGTTCTCTTACACCTAACTTAAATACGTAGAAACATCACTCCACCAAGAAATGATGCTGCTCTGGTTCTCTTACACCTAACTTACTTGTACTAGTCGAAATAAGATGCCACTTGGGTTCTCTCACACCTATCATAATAGTACTGGAGGATTGAATGTAGTTTATATTTGTGTTATGAAGGGATAGGATTCCACTTGCATTCTCTTATACCTACCCTAAACACATGGTGGTGAATTCAAGTAAAAAAAGAGGTTTCTAACACATAAGAGATGGAATTTGATATGAAAAGAAGTTTATTGAGGATTATTTTCAAACAAGATTTATGGATAATATTTCTTTAAGTAGAGCTAGCTGATTGGAAGCATAGGGCGCTTTCCTTTACAATTTATGAGTTAATAAGATCGTCCTTAGTAGGCCTTCTCTATGGCAAAAAGGTATTCCCAAGTTGATTCAAACTTGCCTCCCATCTTTCAACAGTAATAATTCCTTAGAACTAAAACAACTCTTCTACTTGAAAATCTCTATGACCAACCAACTTGTTGTGAGCTTGAATCATTTTGGCTTTGTATAACTCAAGATTCTGGCATGCCCTTAGGCATATCTCCTCCAAACCTTTGAGCTCTTCTAATCGTATTTTGGCATTCTGCTATGTAGTAATCTTGCTACCCACAGCTATCCTTAGTGATGAGAGTTGGACTTCTAATGGTAGAACGACTTTGAATCCAAACACTAAAGAAAATGAGGTATATTGAGTTGGAGTTCTCAGTATGTGGGCGTAGGCAAGGCTTCAACCAACTACTCATGCCACCGTCATTTATTGTTGTTGAGTATATTCTTCAGTATTTGGATGAGAGTTTTGTTGAATGCTTCTGCTAGACCATTTACCCTTGGATAATAGATGGTGGAATATCTCCAATCTATGTTGTGTCTCCAGGCAAAGCTATTGATTTTGGTGCTCTTGAAAAGTACCATTATTGAATATAATTCATCGAGGCACCCCAACCTATATGATATGGTTCCCGAAAAATTGGAGCACATGCTGAGTTGTGACTCTCTAAGTGGGATTGCCTCCCACTTGGAAAAGTAATGCGCCTAGAATGAACGGTAACCCTTGAAAGAAGGAAGATCGACCCACTCACTATGTCATGCCCCAATACTCAAATGGCCATGAGGCCAATGTAGGATGTAGAATGTTGGGTGGTTGATGGACCACACCATGCACGACATTGGTGTCATTTCTAGCTACACCATGCAGTAATCATTGCAGCCGAGTATCATAGTCTTTTGATCTTGGCTTTTCATCTTGACCGACTGATGAGCTACATAAACTTGAATGTAGACAATCTTACGAGATTCATGTTTGGCTAAACAACGTAACTACATATGATCGAAAGACCGCCGATACAAGGTGCCATCCACAAGAGCATATGAGAGAGCTCTCTGTTTCACCTGATGAGCTAATGACTTCTCTTGAGGTAGTTTGCATGTGTTTATGTAATGCATGAATGGCTCCAATCTAACTCATCGTCCTCTTTGGCAACGATAACCTCCCCTTCAAGAGGGAATCTCTCGATGAGTTCATCATCAATAATGGATAAGACATCTATTTTGGACCTTTATCGAGATGGACTCATCTTCTAAACATGCCAACTCCTTGGAGAGCTTGGCCAATCCATCTACTATAGCATTATCTCCTTAAGGAATCTTGTAGATAGTGACCTCTAGGATATGAGCCAACAACTCTATGGTGTACTTGTGGTAATGATGAGCTTAGGCTTTAGAACTTTGTAGGACCTAGCAATTTGGTCGATGACAAGCTGAGAATCCCGGAAGATGCTGATGCTCTAGACACATAATATGATGACTAACTCTAGACCGATAATCAGAGCCTCATATTCAACTTTGTTGATGGTGCATAGATTGGACAGATGAAATAAGAATCTCATCACATCGTGGTCCAGAGTTTGGAGAACTATCCCCTATGCCTGCCTTTCCTTGAAGAGTTGATCGTGATTCTTCTCTTTTTTGAAAGGAAGCTGCACCATCAAAGTACATCTCCCAACGATGAATGCTAGTGTTCCCTAAGTCCATGATTTGTTCATCAGGGAGGTCATCACTAAGCGGAGAATCAACAGGAAGTGAGTGTGCTGCTAAGAAATCTGCTAGTGTCCATCCTTTCATAGCATGGAGGAGTACGAATGTGATGATGAACTACGATAAGATCATGGACCATCATGCTAACTGTCTAGATAATGTTGGTCGTGTCATGAGATATTACAATGAATTAATTCTAGAGATCATATTCACCTTATGGGAAAGCATGTAATGTCATAGCTTTTGGGATGCAAAGATTAGGCAATATTTCAATAGGTGGGTAATTTACCTCGCCAGAATTAGGCGATAACCGAGGTAGTAGAGAGCATTTTCTATTCCTTCTCCATTGGTTTGAGCCACTAAAGTGCGGGGAGCATCAAATGTAGAGAATCAATGGCTTGCGAGATAGGTCGCTAGAACCGTGCCATCAAGTAGTGTTTGATGTCTTCAAAAGCATGCTGACACTTATCATCCCACTAGAACTTGGCATCCTTTTTGACAAGTGTTGAGAATGGCTAGCATCTTCCGGATAAGTAGGATATAAAGTATCTTAGATACGCCAACCGCCCTTGAAATGATCTAAGTTGAGTTAGACTTTTAGGGGGTGACATTTTTAAGATAACTTTGATCTTCTCTAGATCAATCTCTATTTCAAGTGTGGACAACAAATCCAAGGAATTTCTCCGCTACTCGAATGCATACACTTTGGGGATTCATCTTGAGGTTAAATTTTTTAGCTTGAAAACTACTTTCAAGTCAAAGATATGGTATTCCTTTTCTTTGTTCTTGACTACCAGATCATTAACATAGCATTCAACTTGATGATGAATGAGTTCATTGAAGATCTGAGTCATGGCCCGCTGGTATGTAGCAATAGTATTTTTAAGGCTGAAAGGCATGACCCTATAATAATAGATTTTGAACGGGGTTTGAAAAGTAGTGTTTCTTTCATCCTCAGGGGCCATCTTGATTTGGTTGTAGCCAGATGACCCATCCATAAAGGAGAATACTGCATGAGATGAGGAAATGTCCACCATCAATTCTAGTATAGAAAGTGAAAATTCATCTTTAGTACATGCATTGTTCAGATCCCTAAAATCGACAAATATGTGAATTTGGCCATTCTTTTTCTTAATTAGTATGACATTGGTTAACCAGGTAGGGTATTTTTCTTTTCTAATAAAGCCAACATCGATCAGTTTCTTGATTTCAATTTCTAATTGCATGCATCTAGGAGCCTACTTGATAGGGTTAATATTAGGATCCATTGTTAGCTTGTGGACTGCCACGTTAGGAGATAAACCAGGCATTTCTTCATAACTCCATGCGAAGCAATCCTTAAACTCAACCAATAGCCTAACTAAGTCATTAGTTTCTTCTTCATTTAATAAGAAACTGATGTACGTTGGGTGAGGTTCTTCTTTTGTTCCTAAGTTAATTTCTTTGAGTTCGTCAATGGTTAATCTGATTTCTTCTTCAAACTCTGGTGTTGTATCCTTGACTTCAGGCTCATTTGGGTCATCTAAAGTTTATAAACATGCATCCTCATAAGAGTTAGCATGATTTGATAAAAGATATCAAACACCAAATGAGTGGTGATGACTAGAAAATGGTTGTCGCCGCCGTGTAACACCCATGCCAAATCTTAGTCTTAATCTTGATTGAGAGTATCTAGTTTGGTTGTCCCATAATTTTTCAAAGTAGTTTGACCTGTGTTTAGACCAAATATGTGGGATTAATCCCTTCTTTTTGAAGTTAATAACACAAGGAGAATACCAATCATGGGAAGTTGTATTAAATCTTTATATGAATCATCCTCAAGTTCTACATCAGCTTCTTAATTTAAGCATGATGCTCCCAACAAAAACTTCTTCGTCCTGACATCTGTGGATGACTTGGGGGCCTCCTTAACTACCAAACCTTCGACTTTCTAGGAGGAAGGTGAGGTTAGAGCTAAGGTTTCAAACTCTCACCGCTGCATAATGATTGATACATTCATGCTTTGCTTGGAGGCCGGTCTTCACCACTGCTGCTCGAATGTCGCCCAAAGGGACCGAGAGGGGTTGGTCGATGTGCTAACCACATGAGACTCATCCTCCGAACTAGACTCTAAGTTTATGTGGATAGCGGGGGTACTCTTGTGAGCTAGAACATAGCTCATACTAGTTGGCCACCAGCAAGGAGGTCTTCCACCTATAGAAATATTTTTTTTATAAAGCTATAATAAAAGAATAAGAGGTTGGTACGGTCGGGTATCACCATACAACTCAAAAAGAAATATGGGTAGCCGAGCTCTACCCTTATATATCCTGGTATAATGAAAGAATAAATTACAATTATGAAGTGATAAGTGTTATGAGGTCTTCATTCTTCATCCTCTATTTTCACTCCTTGTCCTTCATCCCATCATACTGATTTACTTCATTTCTTTCTATCTTTTGGTTTGATTGGGATGTAGTTTGCTCCAAAGATATCACATGGTATACAAGACATGGTATTATAACCAATGCTTACTTTAATCCCCATAACACTTATCCTAATCCTAATGCAAAATTACATTAAAAGAGAAGGATAGTAAATCTAGCTACACTTGTAAAATAAATGTTAGCTAAACACACCATACAATCCATGCAGTTATAAGAATAATTTAGACTTAACACCCCACACATGGGTAACCAAGCCCACCTGTCCTAACTTGAGTTATGCTTAGGGGTATAAGCCACCTGCACAGCAAAAAGTATTTTATATTTTTATTACAGTGTCCCTTAAGCATAACCTCATACAGAAAGCATGATTAGGCTAATATCGGCTTAACATCTAGACTATGCACATACACCATAACATCTAGTCTAAAATAATACATCACAAAATTAAACATTTATCAAACCACGCCCCGCCCTAACATAAAGCTAGAAATGGTGACCTAGTTTAATATGCATGTGTTAAGGTATGTCTACTAAGATTTATAGAGTTATGATTTGCCCGAGAGATTTAATTTATGAAAGGTTGATTTCTCTTTAAGTGATTAGTTAATTTGGGGATTTTACTTAGTTTTTTGCTTTTATTTCATATAACCTACACTTAGCAACTATGTAATGAAGAGAAGAATAGAGAGAGTCTCTCTTTTATCCCTACCTTAAATGATTTCTAAGGTAAATTAATTCATCAATTTCCTTTAGTGAATGGTTTATTATGTGTTTAATTAACCATAAGTTTAGATTTATTCTAAATGGCCCTATTCAATAAGAAAGGCATCTTAAGATTAGTTACGGAGGACTACTATCACATAACATATACTCATTCATTTTTGTTCATCATGTATACTATGCATATAATAATCCTAAGCATACCTATACATACAATGCAAATCTTAGCATACTTTGATGATGAATACAAAGAAATGTGATTTTGAAAATTTAGATATTCTATTTATTAATTAGATCATGAATGTCTTGTTATGTAAAAGAGGATTTTCATCCATTAGCTAAATGCACATCCGCATGTATAAAAGTTATAAGTGAGTACACCAATATTTTCTACACTAGGGTGTAAGATACAAGTCCTACTTAGGATTACTTAAAACCAGGATGTCCAGATTGATATACTACTTTTCTTAGATACATGTAAATATATGAACAACCACAAGGATAAAAAATCCATGCAAAAATTATGTTTTGTTTGTTTGATTTTTGATTATTTGTTCATTTAGCCACATCACACATGCAAATGTATAAAAGTTTTCAGTGAGTATAGCGCCATTATTTTCTACACTAGGGGTGTAATGTATAAGACCTATTTAGGGCTACTTAAAGCCTCACAGCCCCGGGATGTCCAAACTAATATACCACCTTTTCAAATACATATGAATGTTAAAAAAAATCCAAATTGATGAGGAATTATGCAAGAGATTATGTTTGATTTGATTGTATGATTTACATATGTAATGTGAAATTATTCCCAAGTCTTACCATGGAAATGCATAGGAATAGATTTAAGCAAGTGTTATGTTTTTTTCAAATGAACTATACACTTGCAAGTCCTTTGTGAATCCATATTAAAGTAGGAAAAGAGAACTTCACATTATACATATTATATTATCATCACATTCAAGCTTATAAATATTTACAACTAGCATTACTTCATTTATAATCTTTGATTTATAGGTTTTGAATATAGCTTTTGGTTTAATAGTGATAATAGCACTTGTATTCTTAAATTTAGCTAACACATGCAATTTGACATGAAAGGAAACATTTCATTTAATTAATTTTCAAGAGAAATGAATGTGTGATTTCATATGGAAAATAATATTTAGAATAATTGGAAAGAAGCAAAGGAATGTAAACACATGATTTCATTCACCCTAATTAATCCCTAAGGACAATCATATCAAATAAGATTATTTAAAATGAATCAAAATTAAGGGGATCTTTATCTTTGAATTTAATACCTAAGCAATATGAGAATGGTTTGCTAATCCTAACCCATTTTCCCATGTGTGAATTAGTTTGGTTTAATGAATAATAATTAAGTTGATTTTATATTTTGATTAGGTTAATGTATGAGTTAAATGAATTAATTATCTCTTACCTATATCACCTTAAGTTAATTAACTAATTAATAAGCCAATATGATATGCAACCACATGAAAAGTAAATTTGTAATGCTCCTAAGAAATGAAATGGGCCAAATGCAATTGGTTTATGATTAATAGTTAATTAAGCTTAAAAGATCTCACTTACTACTTATGATTTTCTCACATAGTGAGCCAATCATAATTTCATTATCTCCCACCTTATGTTATTGAACACCCAAGGGGCTACCCAACATTAATTAAAGGTTGTTTAGGTTAGGATGAATTGATTTTAATTTTGATTTCATTAGACTATTAATGAATTGATTAAATGTTTTAGTTATGCATTCATTTAGTGATGGAATTAACTTAGAGAAAAAATCAAGGTAAGGCCTCAATCCTAATCCCTAAATCATTCAATCATTCCATTAAGTTTTAATTCTCTCATTTTGAATATTTAATCACTTGATTAATCAACTAATCATTCCATTAACCTATTAATTAATTTAAGTTTTAAAGGTAAAGAATACTTAAGAGGTAAATTAGAAAAATATCCCCAATCATATTCCTAAGTGATCTTACTATTTAACAGGGATAATTATGTTCAAATGATTAATCAAGCTACTATTCATTCCTTAATTACAATTAATTAGATTAAGAGAGTGTCTAGGGTTTACTCAAATAATTTCTAATTAAGCAATCAATAAAATCTTAAAAAATAGGGAGTAAGTCAACCCCTAAACATCCATAAAAATTTAAGATTAATTGAGTGCTTAATTAAAGTGTAATTAAGTTAATTAGATTTTTGATAAAACCTTAATTAAGCCAAAGTCACTGTTCAAAATTAACTAATTATAATTTTCTTGGATTCTCCTATAAAATATCTTCAAAATGAGCGTAAGTTTGCATTTTTTAGATTTTGTTATAATTAGTTATGATTTTAGAAAGTTTCAGTATTAAAAACCAATTAAATAAACCTAATTGAACCCTTAATCTCATCAGGCCACATGGCTATTGAAGCGGCGCGCATTCCACGTGGCGTGATAGGATTGGTTATTTAAGTTATCACATCCGCGCGCTGACTCAGTGGCGGCGGACATGCTTTCTCTGTGGGTCATCCGATCTGAGATTAATCCCTTAATTTGAGCTAAGAATTACAGCAGATCAAGCATGATTTGATCATAGTTGCCTATTCCAATCACACAGAACGGATGATGCTTGATCCTTCTCCTTCATGAGCGATGAAAGACGAACACCATTTATATTTTTCCCGTTCAATCTAAGCTCACCCAAGCTAAGATTGGGATCAAAATGATTCCACACCTTTGGAAGGACAGGAGATGCATATTCAATGGTCAAAATTACATGGGATGATAATTCCCTTCGAAAAAGAGCGACTGAAAATCACCTATAGCTGCTGTTTTGAACAATTATCTCACCGAAGGCTATCATTGTAGCTTCCAACGATGGAAGTAGCTTCGTCTAGTAGAGACGAAACCCTATTGAAGAAATCCAATCTTGATTTGAATGGGTTGCTCAGTCAGCTAAGCTCCTCTTCAATGGTGATCGGCCTTGATCGAAATTGCACTTCCCATTTCTTAGAAGCATAAGGAATGATTCGATTGGCTTTGATTGAGTACGAGGATTGTGTATGCACAAGAAATTGAAGTTTGCTTGCACGGGGAGGGAGTTAGAATCGAAATAGTAGTGTCATGTTTTGGTTCTAGATGAGGGAAGGCGAGGAAGAGGGAGCTCTGAGGAGTTGAGGAAGCTTTGGGAGTTTTGAAAACTTCTCTGAGAATGAGATTGAATTGATTCACTGCTGAAATGAGCGAGTATATCCCTCAATTGAGCCAGGTGGATGGACGGGGCCATTCCCAAAATTCTATCAATTCATCGCTATCAAGTCGTCAGAGAGGTTGCTGCCAATTCGAGGTGACATGCCATGAGTGGTCGAAGCCATGTCAGGGGTCTTAAGGCTTGATATGGGTAGGTGGGAGGGTATTTAGTTCTCCTTGCACCCGTTAGGTTCGGCCATCGATGGGGGAGATTGAGCTTGGCTTGGTGAGTTCCCTTAGGTCTAAGGTAAATCCTAGAGCACTTAGAGTGGGCTAGTGAGCTCTAGGGATACCTCATGATAAAAAGGAGGGTCGACATGGAGAGTGCAAAATGGATTTTGCCATTTAGAGTAGGAATCCAAGGTGGAAGCTTTGTCCATCTGTAGTCAACTTGGGATGAGTTTGTTTGGCTTTTTGACTTGGGGTGGCCTAAGGCTGGTTTGGGGTGTGCTTGGTTGGCCAGTAGGGTTCCATGTGGATGGCTTGAAGTGCTTAGCTCAATTTGGGCAAATAGGTTCAATGGGTTCACATTGGGTCTTAGCCAAATTGGGTCAAACCAAGGCTTGGGTTAGGTCTAAATCATGATTTGAAATATTTTAGTGTGATTAATTTGATATGGTTTGGCTTAAGTTTGAATTTGACTCATTTGGATTCATAGGGTCAAATTGGTCAATTTGACCAATTTAACCAAATTGGGTTGGCTTAGGTGTTGAGTCAAGTTCAATTGGTTGATTAAAAATGATTGTAGGCTTTGGTTTGGTTTAATTTAAAATTAATTTGAATTTTGGTCAATTTGACCTTTTAGGTCAATTTGGGCTAGGTTGGGTCAAGTTGATCAATTGGTCAACTTGGGCTCAATCATGGCTTTGGTCAAGTTCAACAAGTGATTTGGAATGAACTTGAGCCATTGGTTACAATCAATTTGGATTAAATCATGATTTGACCCATTTTGACTTTTTAGGCTAATTTGGGTCAACTTAGGTCAATTGGCCAATTAGGCTTGGTTTGGCTCAATTGATGACTTGGTCATGTTCAATCATTGGTTATGAATGGGTTTGAATGAATGGTTTCAATCAATTAGCATATGGTAGATTTTGGTTAATTTGGGTTTCATTTAAGTGTTGACTTGGTTAAAGGTTTGACTTAGTTTGACCCAATTCAATGTAGTTGATTTCCCATGATGATTGTTGGTCATGGTTGAGGTTTAGATTGACTTAGTTCAATTCAATTTGAGTTGGACAGACATAGCTCAAAAAAGGCCCTTTAAGTCACTTTGGGTTAGTGAGTGGGTCAATTGGGTTGATCAAGGCTTGATTTAAATTTAATTGAATTTACATATGGACTTAGGATTGAAATATAAATCCAATACAATTGGTTTGGAGCCAAGTGGGTTTTGATTTATATGACAATTTCAAGTCAAAAGGGTCAACTTAGGCTTGATTTGGGTTGTCTTGGATTTGGTTTGATAATGGTGGTTTATATTTATATTTAGATCAATGATTGAAGGAATACTTGAATCATGAAGAAATCCAAGAGTTTTGAGTTGATTTGGGTTTCATTTAACCAAGTTAAAAAATTTGGCTAAAAGGGCTAAAATTGGGAATTTGGTTTAATTTGAGTTTAGTTTTGGCCATTTGAATTTACATTTCATTTATATTTGTGAGTATAAATGAAGATATAAATGGGTCATGAGAAACTCACTTGAGTTTGGAGTGATTTGGAAGCAAATTTGATTAAGCTTAGGGATGTAGGTTGAAAGGACTAATTTGGGTTTAAATTTAGTTTAATTTATTTTGGTTATTGGAGGATAAGTTTCATTTATATTTATGAATATAAATGAAGGAATGATTGATTTATAAAGAAATCAACTAAGTTTGAGTTTGAAGGAATTTTGACTAAGCATATGAAGGTGGTACATATGACTTAGGAAAAGATTTTTGGAATTTGGAATTTGGAGTTTGTTAACCTCACTTTTGGAGTGAGCTTTCAACTTCTTCATCCTAGGCATAAGGACTCCTAGACATTAGTCATTAGTCTTAAGACACTTCTAGTGATTGGTGAACACTTAACCTAACCCTAGAGACTTAGAAATGTTAGTCATAGGAAATTGGTTATGCCTTAGGGGATATTAGAAAAATTTGCCTACCCTTTAGCTTGAACCAAATCCTTACTTCCTTCTCTCAAGTCAACTTCAAATTCAAATAAACTTCTAATTCAGATCAACTTCAAATTCAAATCAATCTCAAATTCAAATCAACTTCAAATTCAAATCAATTTCAAATTCAATTTCAATTCCAAATTCAAATCAATTCAAATTCAAACCAATTCAAATCAATTTCAAATATAAATCATCAATCAATTCCAAATCAAATGATTGAAACCTATGATTGAATTCAAATCCCAAAATCTTTCCTAAGCCCTTTGATTTAATCTTATGGAGTTAGCCCAAATCCAAATCACTCCAAATTCAAAAGAATTTCTCATAACCCATTTATATTCTCATTTATATTCACAAATATAAATGAGATATAAATTCAAATAATCAAAACCAATTCAAAACCCAAATCCAAATCAAACCAAAATCCAACTTATGTCGTTTTAAGTCAAAGTCGTGAACTTAACCAAATCAAACTCAAATCATTCCAAACCCTTGGATTTTCTTCATGATTCAATCAATCATTTAATAACAAATCAAATATAAACACAAACTTCAATCATCGAATCAAAATCAAGCTAACCCAAGTAAAACCCATATTCACCCTTTTGACTTAAAATTGTCAAACGAATCAAAATCCATTTGACTCCAAATCACTTACAAATGGATTTATATTTCAATCACAAGTACAAATGTGAGTTCAACCAAACTTGAATCAAGCCTTGATCAAGCCAATTGACCCACTTAGGCTCACTTGACCCAAAGTGACCTAAAGTACCCTTTTGAGCCAAATTCTAATTCAACCCAAATTGGATTGAACTAAGCCCATCTAAGCCTCACATTGTGAGCAACAATCATCCTAGGATGATTAATCACCCAACTTGGGTCAAACTAGCCTTTGACTAAGTCAACACTTAACCCATATGAACCCAAACTAGGCAAATTATAATCTAAATCAAATTGATTACAACACTCAAGTTCACTCCAAATCGATTATTGAAACCAAAGCCTCACTAAATTTGACCAATTGGTCAACCAACTAACTAGCCTAATTTAATCTTAAGGGTCAAATCAACCTAAAACCCAATCAAATCTAAATTGAACTTAACCAAAACCTACAATATATTTCAAATGATAAACCAAACCCAAAACAATCCATGATTCAAGTCAATTTGGCCAACTGGGTCAAATTGGTTAACTTAGTCCAAATTTAACCTTAAGGATCAAATTGGCCAAAATCCAAATTAAACCAAATTGATTGAAACCAATTGAACCAATGCAATCCAAATGGTCATTTGAACTTGACCTAACTCTTGGTTTGACCCAATTTGATTGATCAACCTAACCCATTTTGACCCAATTTAACCCAAATGGGTCAAATTGACCTGATTAAACCAAATGAACTTCAAATGACATAAAATTTGGTTCAACTTACTTTTGACTCATTTCAAATCTATTCAAATCAAATTTGGTGCCAAATGATCACTTTGCCCTTGGGTCAAGGGTATCCCATGAGAAAAGACACTTGCCCAAGTGATCATTTCTCTTTCTTGACCACTTGGAACTCATCCATTGGTCCACATAGGCACCAAGGACACTAATTTTCTGACCCAATGAGTGATTGGGGCAGCCATGACTCATGGGGAGGTGAAATCACCTCACCTCTCCCATTGGAATACTTGGCATGAAGGACTCTCACTTCCCCTTTGCTATGACACCCATTTGTCCTTCATGACATCCACTTTTCATGCCTTAGCTAACCAAAATGAGCCATCAATGAGATGATTCTCTTCAATTTCCAACCACCCCAAGCCAAATGCCAATATTTTGGAGTCAAAAATTTAAAACTAAGGGGATTTTCGGCCACTTTTGAAATCAAGGCATTAGAGGCTGAAGAACTCTCCCATTCCCCCTCATTCTCCTTCTCCTAGAGCTCACAAACCCATTAGCTATCATCCCACTTCATTTTGGAGAGAAATATATCAAAACTGAGGGAATTTCGGCGAGGAAATGGTGATTACCGGAGGAAACTCTATTACGATGTGAAGGTGAAGATCCAAGCTCATTCCAAGGCATCTTCCCTCAATGAACAGCTTTCTCGAATCATCACTACCACCGAAAATCATCCCCAGTGAGGTAACTTTCAAAAACCGTAGCAGGTCTTAGGATTCTTCATTTATGATGATTTTTTGTGCAATTTTAGGAATTTACCCTAGATAATCCTGCATTTTATACTTTTTATCATCCCAATTAGAAAATAGAAGTTTTTCGGTGGGAATCAACACAAAAATGAGTCCATTTGGACAAGTTTTCACTTTGAATTTATCATTTTTCCCAAAATCTCTTCGATTTTTACTATTCCCGCCAGCTGGACAGCACCAACCATCCGATCCCGATGTTCACAAGATCGAAGGCTCGAATCATGTATTGATTGCACGATCCTAGGATTTAGATCGGCGTGTGTTTTGGACCATCCAATCCCGTAGTTCGCACAATTGGACGCTCAGATCGCGCACCGATCGCGCGATCGGCCTCCTCGATTAGCGACGTCTATGTGATCGGATGGTCTAGAACAAATCAACGCCGCAATCACTCACGATGTAATTCGCTCAAAGGCGTGGCACGCTGCCAAATGCGCAAGTCTGCTTAAGTTGAAAATTGGATTTTTTCGATTTAAAAATTACTTAAATTACTTGAAACTTCAAAATTTATAGGAAATAAAATACTCAATGAAAAATTACGGAGCTTGTTGGATTCATCTTTCCGAGAGGAGTCCAACAAACCTAAAATCCACAAATTTCACTAAATATGTTGAGCATAATTTGAGTTTTAGAAAAAAATCATATTTCATTAATTAAACCAAAAATTCATGTGAGATTAACTTGAAAGTTTTAGCGATTAAAATTGAAGTTAAAATACACCTACCATAAAATTTTGAACTCAAAAAGACCTTTGGATTACAAGATATTGAATTTTGAGTTTCAAATGATTTATTTTAATAAAATAAATTAACAGACTTCATATAAATCACTTAAATCAATTAAAACTTCCTAAATTTATAACTAATTGTAAAAAAAAATTCAAAAAATGCAAACTCAACTTCATTTTAAAGATAATGCAGAGGAGAATTCAATAAAATTATTTCTAATTAAATTTGAACAGTAGATTTTCCTTAATTAGGGTTTATTTGAAAATTTAATAAGCCTAATTACTCCCTAATGACTTCATTAATTAATTGTAAACTTCTCAGTCATGTTTAGTGGGATGACTTCTATCTCCCCTAATTTTCTTGGAATTTATTAAAAAGTTAATTAGGAAAATTAATTAATGAACCCCTGATCATATCTTAATGTAATTAAGGTTAATTAAGCATGTGAACAGTGGTTTAATTCCTAGATAAGATAATTAAACTTTGTTTAAGTGAAGGGGAGGTTTATGGAATGGATTTGGGATATTTTTCCTAAGTTATTCCCTAAACCCCCTTCCTTCTTTAATCCAAACCTAATTAAGGATTAATCCACTAATGATCTACTTAATTAATCAAATCAAATTCTCAAAACCAAAATTAATTCACAAATTTTCTCTAATCTAATCTTGGGTAGTTCTTTGGGTATTCAATAACCCAAAGTAAGAGATAATGAAATTATGGTTAGCTCACATGTGTGAGAAAACCATAAGAGTAATTAGGTGAGCTCCTTAAGCTTAATTAATTAATCATTTATGAGCTAATTGCATTAAGTCCCTTTCATTTCTTAGGAGCATTGCAAATTTAATTTTCATGTGGTTGCATATCATATTAGCTCATAATTATTTAATCAATTAACTTAAGGTGATATAGATAAGGTTTAATTAATTCATTTAATTCATACCTTAACCTAACTAAACCATAAAATCAACTTAATTACCTTCTCATTAAACCAAAATTAACTTACACATGGGGAATGGGATTAGGACCATCAAACCTCTCTTACTTCACTTAGCTCAAATCAAACATAAAGATAAAATATCCTTAAAAGAACTTTGGTTTATTTTAAATAACTTTATTTAGTATGATTGTCCTTATGAATTAAGTGAGATGAATGAAATTATGTGCCTATTTTCATTTACTTCTTTCCCTATCATGCTAAATGTTGCTTGTCATATGTAATCATACATGCATTCTTTTCAAAATTAACAAAAATTGAAATGATTTCTTTTATGTCAAATTGTATGTGTTGGTTTAAATTAAATATGTGTGGCTATTATCACTATTAAATCAAAATTTATGTTTCAAAAACATATGAATCAATATGTCAAGTGATATTAATTACAAATACCTTTAATTTGCATGTGTTGGTAATATAGAATATGCAATGTGAAGTCCTCTTTCCTTACCTTATAGATTTATATGGATTCACAAATGTATAGTTCATTTGAAAAGAACATAACATTTGTCCAAATCTATCCCTATGTATCTCTATGTTAGGATTTAGGAAGAATTTCACATCATATATATAAACCATGTAATCAAACCAATATGTTTGTTTGCATTGTTTCCTATTCTTATAGTTTCTTTTTGCACATTCATTTATCTTTGAGAAAAATGGTATATTAGTCTAGACATCCCGGGGCTGCGAGGCTTTAATTAGCCCTAAGTAGGACTCATGTCTTGTGTAGAACAATGGCACCGCACTCGGTTATAACTCTTATACGTGTGTATGTGTGACATGACTGATGAATAGAAAGCTTGAATCAAATAAATCAAAAATATAATTTCTACATGGATTTTCCATCCTTATGATTGTTTCTACTCTCATATGTATCTAAGCATAGTGGTATATTAGTCTGGACATCCCAGGGCTACGAGGCTTTAATTAGTCCTAAGTAGGACTTATGCCTTACACCCATAGTGTAGAACAATGGCATCGTACTCACTTAAAGTCTTTAAACATTTAAGTGTGCATGTAATTAATGGATGAAAACCCCCCTTTTTTCTATAGAAGACATGCATTCATGATTCAATCAAAATGGAATATTTAAACCATAACTATACTCCCTTGCATTCATCATTCAAGTATGTTAGAAATCTAAATTGCATGTATAAATATGCTTAGGATTTATTATCCATGTGCTTGATATGCATGAGGAAAGAAGTAAATGAATATGTGTATGTGATAGTAATTCATCTCAATTAATCTTAGGATGACCTCTTACTTAATAACCTTATTTAAACTAAGCCTAAACTTAGGATTAATTAAAATATATAATAATTCATTCACTAATTAACTTGTTTTAGAAATGACTTAAGATAGGGATGGAAGAGAGATTCGCCCTCTTTCTTCTCTTTATAACACTTAGTTGTTAAGTGTAGGCCTTATGAAACTAAAGAAAACATCAAGTAAAATATTCAATGCGATTAAGTCACTTGAAGAGAAACCACCCTTCTATAAATTGAATCCTTTACACTTAGCAAATTACAACTCTAAAGCCAAGTTTGTACATACTACATAAGCTTTAAATCATACACATTAGATTATGTCACCACTTCTAGCTTTATGTTAGGGCGGTGCATGGTTTGATGTATGTTTTATTTTATGATATATTATTTTAGACTGGATGTTACGGTGTATCTACGTAGACTGAATGGTAGGGTGATCTTAGTCTAATCATTATCTTCTATAGGAGATTATACTTAAGGTAATAAAAATATAAATACTTTTACTGTGCAGGTTGCTTATGCCCCTAAGCATAATCTAAAAATAGGCCAGGGGAACTTGATTATCCATGTTTAGGGTGCTAAGTCCAAATTATTCATATACATGCTTGGGATTGTGTGGTGTGTTTAGCTAATCTCTATTTTGCAAGTTTTAGTTAGATTTACTCTTTCCATTTTCATGTAATTTTTGCAATTAGGATTTGGAATGAATGTTATGGGGGGGATTAGGATGAACAATGGTCATAAGACTATGTCTTATGTACCATGTGAAGCCTTGGAGCAAACTACATCCCAACAAACCAAAAGAAGGAAAGAAAGAAGAAAGAAAGAAATGACAAAAAGAAGAAATGAAGAAATGAAGAATGAAGACCCCCATAACATAAATTCTTCCTAAGTTGTAATTATTCATTCATAATTCGGGTTGTATAAGAGTAGAGCTTGGCTGCCACATTTCTTTTTGGGTTTGTATAGTGGAGCCCGACCACAATCAACCTTTTATTCTTGTGCACTAACTTTATAAAATTATTTAATGTTTATTTAGCTTGTACATTAAGATAGCATGTTTTTCCTAGTTTCTTCCTTGCTTTGCTGAATGGCCTGGATGCAATTAGGCTCTTACAAAAAAATATATTTTATATTCAATTAATCAATTTAAAATTAAAATTAAATAACTCATAATCTCACTTAACGCCTAGGATATAAAATCAAGATAAAAGATTTAGCAACCCCTTAGCTGGATGTTGTGTATTTCACATCATGCATATAAAATCAACTTGCTTCACTCTTGCTTATGAAAGGCTTCTACCTTTGCCGAGAAGAATTGACCTTTGAGAGCCATGATGGAAACACACCTCCTTCTTGCTGATTTTGTCCCATAACCAACTTCTCATGCATTAGGCATATAAATCTCATAGCCTGTGTCAAATTAATTGTCCAAAAATGAAAATAAACTTAACAAAATTTGTTTTAGACTAAGTCATGAGTTCATGCCCTACATGATATAGTCTCTTAGGGAGTGAGTTTAAGGACTTAGCCTCTTTTCTAAATAAATAACAACCTAGCTATCTTGCAAAAGCATATGACTTTCCTACATGTATTTAAAATCGTATGAGGAGTTAATTGACGACCACCCCAGTGCTTGTAAGTCCAAACTTGGTGGTTTACCCTCACTTGTAGAGGTAAACCATATACCTATTTTTACCTTAGATTTAGGTCATGCTTTGGCCCTCACCAAAGCTCCCTAGATTTAGGATCCAAAGTTGCTTCTCCCCTTCGTAGGCTACAAGTATAAATCCTCACCTCTTAGGCATTTCTATGATCTTGTGTTGTTGAGTTGTAGGCCCTAAATTTCTATTAAAAATTTAACTCAAACAAACAATTCTCCTCAAATTCAAAAATGTAAAGCCAGCCATACGATAGTTTGGGATGCTTAATAGGCTTCCTAGTATCATGAGCATCCCTTGCTCATCTCCTCTTCGTTCGATAATAACTCCCACCACTTCATCAATCATACTTGATCTTTCAATAATAACCAATTGATTGATAGTCCTATCTTTGAAATCTTTGAAGACAATGATCATTTACCTTAATCGAGAGTATTCTTAAGGAATCTTATCCCTTAAAATACAATTAACTATGGGGCTTGCCATAAAGAACTTAACCTAGTTTAAAATAAACACTACTTTACTTTTCTATGTAAAGTATGAGAAGAATCTCAGTACATCGAAGACTTATTGTCCTTAGAGTCCTTATTGGTGATTAGGTCCATTATAGGATGATGACTTCTATCTTTCAAGATAGTACATTATTCCTCAATATCATACGATCACTCTAATAAGAACATATGTGGATCTAGTGATGTCCAAATGAAAAGTATATTTTATCTTCATTTTATCCAAATAGATTGATGATGAAAGTATATAAGAAATTTTCATAAATTTTTACGACTGGGAATGGTTTATCTCTCCATCTTTGGTAAATGATCATTATCTCCAAGTATCAAGTGGGTTTATACTTTTGTGTAAATATAAGACTATCTTTCTTTTTCGTTGGGTAGGATGACTCGACCTCCACCAGGTAGAGGAAGAGGCAAGTCCGAGGCGGTTTAGAGGTGGAAGACCTCCATACCAGCGATAAGAGTTATGTTCCAGCTCATAAGAGTACCCCCACTATCCACATAGACTTAGAGTCCAGTTCAAAGGATGAGTCTCACGTGATTAGCACACCAACCCTCTTAGCGAGTCCCTTTGGAGGTGACGCGTTGAGCCGGCAATGATGAAGACTTGGCCTCCAAGCAAAGCATGAATGTATCCAAATCATCATTATGTAGAACAGTTAGGCAGCAATTGAGAACTTTAGCTCTAACCTCACTTTTTTCCAAAAGTTGAAGGTTTGATAGTTAAGGAGGCCTCCAAGTCATCCACAAATGTCAGGTTGAAGAGCTTTTTATTGGGAGCATCATCCTTAAGTCAAGAAGCTGATGTAGAACTTGAGGATGATTCTTATAAAAATTTAATACAACAATCTTTTGAATAGTATTTGCATTGTGTTATTAACTTAGCAAAGAAAGGATTAATCTCAAATACTTGGTCTAAACACAGGTCAGACTACTTTGAAAAACTATGGGACAACCAAAGCAGACACTCTCAATAGGATCAGGACTAAGATTCGATACAGTAGGTCCCGTCAACGATGACAACCATTGCTTAGTCGTGACCACTCATTTGGGGTCTGGCAGGTTCTTCTCAAATCATGCTAACTTCTATGAGGAGGCATGTTTAGAAACTTCAGATAACACAAATGAGCTTGAAGTCAAAGATGCACCACTAGAGTTTGAACAAGAAATCAGAACAACCATTGATAAACTCAAAGAAATCAATTTAGGAATAAAAGAAGATCCACACCTGATGTACAATAGTTCCTTGTTGAATGAAGAAGAAACCAATGACTTAGTTAGGCTGTTAGCTGAGTTTAAGGACTACTTCTCATGGAGTTATGAAGAAATGCCTGATTTATCTCCTGATGTAGTAGCTCATAAACTAGAAATAGATCCTAATGCTAACCTTATCTAGCAAGCTCCTATACGCATGCGATTAGATAATGAACAACAGGTCACTTCTGAAATCAAGAAACTAATCGCTGCAGGCTTTATCAAAAAAGATAAATATTCTACCTAGTTAACTAGTGTCATCCCAGTTAAGAAAAGAATGGATTCACATAAGTGTCAATTTTAGGGATCCAATAAGGCATGTCCTAGGGATGAATTTCCACTTCTCAATTGATGGTGGACATTACTCCTTTATGGATAGGTCATATGGCTACAACCAAATCAAGATGGCCCCGAGGATGAAAGAATATTATTTTTCAAACCCCGATCAGAATCTATTATTATAAGGTAATGCCTTTTGGCCTTAAAAATGTCGATGCTACATAGTAGCAGGCAATGACTCATATTTTTAGCGAACTCATTCACCATCAAGTTGAATGCTATGTTGATGATCTTGTAGTCAAAAGAAAAAAAAAAGTAAGACCATCTCTTTGACTTGATAGTAGTTTTGAATGGTTAAGACAATTAAACTCAAAATGAATCACCTTAAGTGTACATTTAGAGTAGAAAATTTTTTGGTTGTGTCCAAGGAATAGAGATCGAGAAGATCAAGACTATCTTTAAAATGTCACCCCGTAAAAGTCTAACTCAACTCAGATCATTTCAAGGGCAGTTGGCGTATCTAAGATGCTTCATATCCAACTTATCAGAAAGATGTCAGCCATTCTTAGCATTTGTCAAAAAGGATGCTAAGTTCAAGGGGGATGACAAGTGTCAACATGCCTTTGAATACATCAAGCACTACCTAATGACACCACCAGTTCTAGTAGTCCCTATTCAGGCAAGCTATTGATCCTCTACACTGCTGCATTAGATGACTTCCTTGGCACTTTATTGGCTCAAACTAATGACGAAAGGAATGAAAATGCTCTCTACTATCTCAATCATCGTTTGATCCATACTAAGTTAAACTACTCACCTATTGAAAAGCACTGCTAAGCTTTAATCTTTGCATCCCAAAAGCCACGGCATTACATGCTTTCTCACAAGGTGAATTTGATATCTAGAATCAATCCACTATAATATCTCATGACACGGCCAACATTGTTTGGATGGTTGGCATGATGGTCCATGATTTTGTCGTAGTTTGACATCACATTCGTACCCCTCCGTGTTATGAAAGAACATGCACTAGCGGATTTCTTAGCAACACACCCACTTCCTGTTGATTCTCCACTTAGTGATGAATAAATTATGAACTTAGGGGACACTAGCATTCATCATTGGGAGATGTATTTTGATGGTGAGGCTTCTCTCAAAAGGAGAAGAACCACGATCTACTCTTCCGGAAGGCAATATGAATAGTTCTCCATCTGATCGATGTGATGAGATTTTTATCATCTATCTAATCCATGCACCAACAACGTCGAATATGAGGCTCGATTGTCATCTAGAGTTAGTTATTACTATGCATCTAGAGCATCAACATCTTTTGGATTCTCAACATCAACCAAATTGTTGGGTCCTTCAAAGTCCTAAAGCCTAAACTCCATCATTACCATAAGTACACCATGGAGTTGTTGGCTTAAAAATCCACGAGGTCACTATCTACAACATTCCTCAAGGATAAATGTTGTAGCAGATACATTGGCTAAGCTCGCCAAGGAGTTGGCATGCCCAAAAGATGAGTCCATTCCAATAAGGGTTCAAAATAGACAAGTCTTACCCCTTATTGATGTTAAACTCATCAAGAGACTCTCTCTTGAAGGGGAGGTTTCCATTGCTGAAAGGATGATAAGTCAGATTGGAAGCAGCCATTCATGGATTACCTAAAAATAGGCAAACTACCTCAAGAGAAGTCATTAGCCCATTAGGTGAAATAGAGAGCTCTCCCCTATGCTCTCATGGGCGGCACCTTGTATCGGCAATCATATGTGGTTACGTTGTTTAGCCAAACATTAAGCTCATAAGATTGTGATCGAGGTACATTCAAGTTTATGCGAAGCTCACCAGTCTGATCCGAAGAAGAAAGTCAAGATCAAAATACTAGGATATTACTGGCCTTCGATGATTACAAATTGCATGGATGTAGCTAGGATGTGTCACCAATGTCAAGTGTCGATGTGGTCCCCGCACCAACCACCTATTCTACATCCTACCTTGGCCTCATGGACATTTGAGTGTTGGGGCACTGACATAGTGGGTTCAATCGATCCTCCTTCTTCCAAGGGTCATCGGTTCATTCTTGTTGCCACCGATTACTTTTCCATGTGAGGTAATCCCATTTAGAGGTCACGCGGCTGTGCTCCAATTTTAGAACTGCGTATATAGGTTCGGGGTGCCTCGACGAATTATATTCAATAATGGTACTGCATTCAATAGCACCAAAATCAACAGCTTTGCCCGGAGACAAGGCATAAATTGGAGATATTCCACTATCTACTATCCAAGGGCAAACGGTATAGCAGAAACATTCAACAAAACTCTCATCCAAATATTGAAGAAGACACTCGATGACAACAAGTGACAGTGGCATGAGCAGTTTATTGAAGCCTTGTGGGCTTACCGCACCACATACATAACTCCAACTCAATCTACCCCATTCTCCTTAGTGTATGGGTCTGAAGCCATTCTACCATTAAAGTCCAACTTCCATCACTAAAGATAGCTATGGGTAGTAAGATTACTATAGAGCAGAATGCCAAGCTACGATTAGAAGAGCTCAAAGGTTTGGAGGAGAGACGCCTCTAGGCATGCTAGAACCTCGAGTTGTACAAAGCCAAAATGATTCATGCTCACAACAATGTGGTCTGTCCTAGAGCTTTTAAGTATGAGAGCTTATTTTAGTTCTAAGAAGACTGATTGTTGCCCATCGAAAGATGGGAGGCAAGTTTGAGCCCACTTAGGAAGACCCTTTCGCCATATAAAAGGCCTACCAAGGAGGATCTTATCAACTCATAAACTGTAAGGGAGAGCGCCCTATGCTTCCAATCAACGGGCTCTACCAAAGAAATACTATCCATAAATCTTGTTTGAAAACAATCATCAATAAACTTTTTTCATATCAAATTCCATCTTTTATGTGTTAGAAATATCTTTTGCTTGTGAATCTGCCACGATGTGTTTAGGGTAGGTGTAAGAGAACCCAAGCGGCGTCCTATCCCTCCACAACATGAACACAAATTGCATTCAATCCTCCAGTGCTACTAGGATAGGTGTAAGAGAACACAAGAGGCATCCTACTTTGACTAGTACAATTATGTTAGGTGTAAGAGGACCCAAGCGACATTCTTTCTTGTTGGAGTAACATTCTTATATGTTTAGGATAGGTGTAAGAGAACCCATGCGACATTCTATTCCTTCTTTCACAACACAAATGAACACATATCTTTTATCTCGGGCAATTTTGATGTGGGAGCAAGCCCCATGGCACTCACACATTATTAGCTCTCAGCCGATACATCACCTTATTAATATGTCACCCCAATGGTCACTTGTAGGGTGGATGTGAGTCCCTGTGCTTTCTTCCTGACTTGACCATTGTAAACTAATGGGCGCTTTGTTAGTTAGGTAGGTCTTACTGCGCAGTCAGTAAGCTACCCCATGTTGACTTCTTTTAAGAGGATGTAAGCTTACATGTGTTCTTCTTAAACTATCCATCATGTACTAACAAGGTTCAGTATATTTGAGGTTTAGGATAAGTCCCCCAGTGGCTCCTTTCCTCCTAACTACTTCAAGCTTGGGTTTGGTCTTTACATAGGACTCCTCGCTTAATAGTCACCCTAGGTCGGATAGCCACAGTTAAGCCGGAGACAGACTATCCCGACGATCAATTTCTCTTTAGAGAGATGTAAGTCTACATGCATTCTTTCTATACTGGTTATCACAAGCCTACAAGCACCTTAGGTTGGTTGGTTATTGCCATGCTCACGATGACCCACCCGATGGATACACCACTCTTCACAAATATAAGTCACCGTGCTTTCTGTTTGAGTTGGCCACAAAATACCTACAAGCTTTCTTTTACAGGGTTTTGGATAATGCTCCCAGCGGCACCTCCACTGTGGGCACTCTATTTGGATCACGTCCTTAGTGACCCCATTTAGACACTACCCAGTTACTCTTGGATTGGATAGTCCCCTTTTCCTAGCAGCCACCTCTATGATTGGAGAATTTATTCAATTTATGCACAAATTCTTAGTCCAGTAAGTCTAAGATAGGACTAGGGTGATATAAGCTCCTTCTCAGTATGGTCCCACGCAAACCAACAGAGCCCATGCAAATATAAAATAAACAAAATATATCTTCGCTTGTGGATTAGGAATTCAAGCCCCGAGTGGCCCCTTTCCCAAGTAGGTAACATATCTTTATGGCACTATCAGCAAAACTCCCTATAGGAATTGTTTGATTACTTTGAGTTGAGATAAGTCCTTGAATCGGCACTCTCTCAGTAGTCACTCTTAGGTTGAGTTCAACTTGTTGTGCCACCAACGAGTCACCCTGAGGGTCATCTTTGCTTTGAAAGATAGAAGGCTATTACACATTCTTTTAGCATGATCATTGTAAACTGACGGGCAGCCTTAGGTCGGGCCCGATTTATTATGCAAGCAACCATCACCCTAGTGGTTCCTTGTTTAGTGGATGTGAGTCCCTATGCTTTCTTCCAAACTTGACCATTGCACATCGAAAGACACCCCTTTGGTTGGTTAGTTCTACTAGGTAGACTATCCCTTTGGATTTGTAAATCTAAGATAGGTTTAGGCTGATATTAGGCTCTTCTTAGTGGATTCATCATAAACCAACTGGATCCATCAAATTAAAATAACTAAAATTAAAATAAATTCAATTAATTCCAATGACATTATCTTGACTACTTCTGAGTTGATATAAGTCTCCTAGAGGCATTCATTCAGTAGTCGCCCTAGGTCAGATCCAATTTATTATGAAAGCGACCGATCACCCCAGTGGTTCCTTATTTAGAGGATGTGAGTCCCCACGCTTTCTTCTTAACTTGACCATTGCACACCGAAAGGCAGCTTTGGTTGGTTAGTTAGTTCAACCCCACAGTCGGTAGACTATCCCTTTGGATTTGTAAATTTAAGACAAACCTAGGCTGATATTAGCTTCTTCTTAGTGGATCCATCGTAAACCGACATGATCCATCAAATTAAAATAACTGAAATTAAATAAATGTAATTCAATCAAATGACATTATCTTGACTATTTTGAGTTGATATAAGTCTCCGAGAGGCATTCATTCAGTAGTCTCCCTGGGTCGAATCAGATTTATTGTGCAAGGGACCGATCATTCCAGTGGTTCCTTGTTTAGGAGGATGTGATTCCCTGTACTTTCTTCCTAACTTTATCATTGCACATCGAAAGGCAACCCCTTAGATCAGATAGTTCTACCATGTGGCTAGTGGACTACCCCTTTGATTGGTAAATCTGAGATAGGTCTAGGTTGACACAGCCCCTTCTCAGTGCGGTCCATCACAAATTGATAAGGTCCATCTTGAAATCTAAACTTAAACATACAACCAACCAACTTCTCCCCAGTGATACATCAATCATCCCGACCTCCCTAGTGGAGTCAATCAAACTCAATTCAAACTTGCATTCTCCAGTGAGTGCACCCTCAAAAGAAATCTCATCAAATCCTTATCCCAAGTGGATAATCTAAACCTGCTTTCCTAGTGGAAGGTTCATGCATCTATCCCTAGCAGGTTATAAATCCTAATCACCAGTGAATACTCTACCCAAATCATACCTTGCATTCAAATCCAAACCTCTTATCCCTAGTGGATAACTTGAACTTGCTTTCCTAGTGGAAGGTTCACATGCTTAATCCCTTGGTGGATCCCTTCTTCCTCTCTTATACCCTTAGCATGAGTTGAGTTGCATTATTGAGATCTTGATTCTTTTCACATCTCAGGCTTATGAGTAGATTATTTATGTTAGTGTTTGCGATTCTTCGGATGTCGTTGATCATCTCGGTCAACACCAATATGTGTGGTGTGCCTTGTCAGTCACACCGCACCTATTAGGCGCCCTTTGTTGATCTCACTTTTGGAGTAAGCTTTCAGCTTCCTCATCATAGAGCTAGGACTCTTATAGACATTAAGAGTTCTATAGTCTTAAGATAATTCTAGTGATTAGGTGAACACTTAACCTAGAAGAAGAGTTAGCCATAGAATAAGTTGTGCCTTAGGGATTTAGGAGGGCATGCCTACCCTATAGCCCAAACTCAATCCTTGCTTCCTTCTTTCAAATCAAACCTCAAATTCAAATTCAAATTCTAAAATAAAATCCAACTATCCAATGATTGAAATCCATCACTAAATTCAAATTCTAAATCCCTTCCCAAGCCCTTTGATTTTATCTTATGGACTTAGCTTTAACCAAATGGACATCAAAGCCAATCCAATTGATTTCCTCAATTATCAAATTCAATTTCAAATTAAATTCCAAATCTTAAATCAACTCCAAACTCCAAATGATTGAAACTCATGATTAAATTAATTCCAAAATCCCTTCCTAAGCAATATGAACCACCTTCTTATGTTTAGCCAAAAACTCCTTCAAGCCAACTCAAACTTGGTTGATTTCTTTATAAATCAATCATTCTTTCATTTATATTTACAAATATAGATGAAATCCAAATTCAAACCATTCAAATCAAATCAAATCAAAATAAATCAAACTAAATCAAGACCCTTCTTAAGCCATATGAACCCACCTCCATAAGCCCAATCCAATCTTGATCCAAATCAACCCAACTTAATTTATTTCTTTATAAATCAATCATTCCTTCATTTATATTCATAAATATAAATGAAACTCACCCTCCAATGACCAAAAATAAATCAAACCAATTCAAAATCCAAGTTAGCCTCTTTTGACCTATATCCCTTAATTTGGCCAAATTTGCTTCCAAATCACTCCAAACTCAATTGATTTTTTCATAACTCATTTATATCTTCATTTATATGCACAAATATAAATGAAATATAAATTCAAATGGTCTAATTTAAACCCAAATCAAATCAAATGTCCAATTTAGCCTTTTTAGCCAAACTTTTGAGGTCGGCTAAATGGCATTTAAATCAACTCCAAACCCATTGATTTCTACATGATTCAATCATTCCTACAATCATTGATCTAAATATAAACATAAATCACTAGATTAATCCCAAGTTGGCCATTTTGACTTGAAATTGTCATATGAACCAAAACCCATTTGGCTCCAAACCAATTACAATTGGATTTATATTTCAATCCTAAGCTCATATGTGAGTTCAACTAAACTTGAATCAAACCTTGATAAAGCCAATTGACCCATTTAGGCTCACTTGACCCAAAGTGACCTAAAGGACCTTTTTGAGCTAAGTTCTAATCCAACCCAAATTGGATTGAACTAAGCATATCTAAACCTCAATCATGATAAACAATCATCATGGGGTGATCAAGCACCTCGAATTAGGTCAAACTAAGTCAAACCTAGCCTTTGACCAAGTCAATATTTAGCTCAAATAAAACCCAAACAAGCCAAAATCCATCATATGTTTAATTTACTGAAACTTTTGACTCAAACCCATTCATACTCAATGATTGAACATGACCAAACTATCAATTAAGCCAAACCAAGCTTAATTGGCCACTTGACCTAAGTTGACCTAAATTGGCCTAAAAAGCCAAAATAGGTAAAATCATGATTTAATCTAAATTGATTACAATTAATGGTTCAAGTTCATTCCAAATCACTTATTGAATTTGACTAAAGTCATGATTGAGCCCAAGTTGACCAATTGGTCAACTTGACCCAACCTAACTCAAATTGACCTAAAAGGTCAAATTGATCAAAATCCAAATTAATTCCAAATTAAACCAAACCAAAGCTACAATCATTTCCAATCAACCAATTGAACTTGACTCAACACCTAACCCAACCCAATTTGGTCAAATTGGTCAACTTGACTAATTTGACCCTTTTGAATCCAAATGAGTCAAATCAATCCAAAGTAATTGAACCAAAACATCTAAAATCATTATAAACCTAACCTAAGCCTTGGTTTTACCCAATTTGACCAATTGGTTAACCTAACCCAACTTAGCCCAAATGAAACCCATTTGACCAATCCAAGCCAAACCACTTAAATCCAACTTAGGGAATCATGTGGGCTGATTTAACTCAGCTTAAACTCACCCTAGGTCAGCCTAAACCTTAAGCTAAGTGGACCCCACTAAGGGGATTATCCATCAAACCATAGGATTTAAACTTCAAAACCAATGGATCCAAGCCAAAGTCAACTTTCCCATCTCCATGGTAGCTCATTATCACTCAATGGAACTTTCTCCTGACCCCACCTAGCCCACCTAGCCAACTTAACCCACCCTAGGTTGACCAAGGACCTTTGGGAGGTGAGTTGACTCATCTCCAACCCAAACTAAGCATCCATTAGATCCAAACCTTTGCATCCTTGCACAATGAATCCATAACAGCCTCCCATCACTCCTCCCATCCCTGGTGTGCCACCATGACTTGATGGAGACAAGTCCGGCAGCTGGACGGTGGCAAGCCAGTGTAAATCGTGTGCACGGTGCCATCCGTCCATGATTGGAAATTGAGGGGCATACCCCCTCAATTCGAGCATGATTTTGAAGAGACTAGCATCGCGAGCCTTCCTAAGTCAATTCAAATTCCTCGAGTTTTCCAAGGATCCTCAAGCTCTTCAATTGGCATTGCCCATTCTCGAAAGCAAATAACAGGCATCCCAATGAGCAATACTTCATCTCCACTAAATCAAATTTCAATTCCTCTTAGCCACACCATCACCATACCCTATCGAAGCCAACTAAACCAATTCTCAAGCTTCCAAGCCATGAGAGGAGTGAGTTCGATCGGAGCTGAACCACTTGCGTGTGTGGATTGGTCAACTGAGCCTTCCACTCTAAATGAAGCTCAAAGCTCTTCAACAGGGCCTCACCTCAACTAGCGGTTACCTCGGCGACCACCTGACATTCGCTCAGGTAATTTCCAAACCGAGCCTCAATGAAAAGGTGGGTTGGTCCTTTATGAAGAAAATTTGAATTTCATGGATTTTGAACATTGGATGTTGTAAACCTCCATGCCATAAGTCAAGCTCACAAGACAAATTGACGGACTTCGAATGCAATAGCGTGCAAATCGAAGCTAAATTACACCAGACGTCATTGAAATTGGTCGAAATGATCTCCAATCAATGAACGAGCTTCTCCATCGCATTCAAAATATTGAAATTGATTAGAATATACATATTGCACAATTTAACGGTCAACTGATCAAGAAGAAAATCTATTGACGCGCATACATGCATATCAAGGTCGGGAAGTCATGATGATGCCCAAATGACCTCCGTTCATGAAATTGATTGCGTCGTTAGCGTTGAAACGTTGAAACCTATCAAATGAGAGTATTCACGCCGACGAAGTCTACGCTTTAACGCCGAGCGTAAAACGACGACGCGAAATTTAAATTAAAATAGTCTAATACATCACCGAACTGAACCAAACGAGCTCCAATCACAAAACAGACTACACTATTCTATCCAGAGTGACAAAATTATCAAAATTGAACACTCATATTACTTGAGTTGTGTCACCAAAAAAAATTAAAAATAATTCATTTGAATGCCAAGCCCTTAAAAAAAATTAAATACAATAAATGATCATAATTTATAAGAATAAAATAAATATTTATAAATTATTCAATTCAAAGCATATAATTAATATAATATTAGTATTTATGTTAATATTAATATTTTTTTAATAGCAATATTATAAATAAAAGAGGAGTTTTAATGCCCGTCTCTTCATTCATTTATTATCTTGATCATGCAGCATGCGGGCTAATATGTACATAATAATAATATTATTATTATTAAAATCCTTTTTTGAGCTGTGAGCATTGGAGGAGCTCCATACTTCTTCACGTGACAGCATCTAGTGCCATGCTTGCACCGCCCAAGCTACCAATGATCGACCGTCAACGCCACCAGCTATACCAATCCACATGAGTATTAAGAAAAAATATAATGCTTTCAATTCTGAACTCAACCGTCGCATGCCTCAGTAAGCAGCCAGCCGAAGCCCTTCACATGGGGCCGGTATTCTCTCTCGTGCTCCCTCCCGATCGAAGGTTAGCTGCGAGTCTCACTTCTCTGACCGTCCGACTCTCCCATTCGAACCCCTAGCCGAAGCCGAAAAAGCTCCCATCTATCATCAGCAGAATCGCTACGGAGGAAGAGATGAAGGAGAGAATCTACATTGATGGATTCCTGCCAGAGGCTAGCTTGAACACCGGAGGTGAGCTTTTTTGGCGACGACGCTACGACGAGGGCAATAGACAGCGAAGCTTGACCGACGATTCTGAGGCTCTTGGATTATCGGTAGACGGAAGGAATATTAGTAGAGGTTGGTGAAAGATTTTGTTCTGGAGATGCCAACGGGGAGGTTACGGAGCGGTGGAGCGATCAGCGAAGGCTTTCCATAAATTCGCTCAGTCGACCGAAGAGATTGTTTATTATTGTAAACCCATTTATAGTGGAAGGAAATACACCATAAAGATTTTTTTTTAGACCGAGAGCAAGCCTATACTGGTTGCAGCTAATATCATGTACACGTTGCAAGAAACAAAATATCAGCTTCATGCAGAAGAAATTTCCTATGACTTGGATCTCCTAAAATATGATGGAATTGTATGTGTTAGTGGAGATGGTGTTCTTGTAGAGGTGTTCAATGGAGTACTTAAAAGAAAAGATTGGAATACTGCAATCAGAGTACCACTTGGGATCATTCCTGCCAGCACTTCTGCTCTTGGGCTTCCCACTACAACCAGACATTCTCTTTGGAGAAAACTTCGGAGATTTGCTATTGAACCCTTTAATGCTGTATCATAGCTACTGTTTGGAGCGGGGATTTGGTTAGGTTGTTTAGAATATGTTTCTTTTTTTATGGTCATCTAAGGATCCTAAGGAACGAAGCGTAAACCATCTCTAATATTTTCTCAGTTTCATAACTCAAAAAGCAAAAATGGTAAATTTTGGGAAAAGGTTAATGGTCGACCAAATACGAGAATGGGAAAGATACTATATCAACTACAAACTAATGAAGAAAAGAGTCAAACAATATGTTCAACAAACTCAGGAAGGTGGACAAGATAAACGGCAAGTTCTAAAAGAGTTATCAAGGGTGCTTGATGATCAGAAAGGATGATCCTGATAATGATGATGTGCTTCACAGAATTCATTTTGCGGACATCAAATGTGGTTTTGGTGGATTGCTTGTTAGACTTTCCCTTCTCCAATCTTGTTTCATGCAAAGCAAGTCCTCCGGCTAATAATGATCTGCAATATCCAATGCCTAAGTTCAGCCCTATAGTCTCCATGGACATCGATGAGGAAGCTTTTGTCTCCAAGTTGTTGCTTCTGACGACATGATGATGAAGCAACTTGCTATGGCAGCTGAGTTCAGCAACCTTGCTCTCCTAATGAATTCATGGACCTGCAATGACCCATTTGGCCTGGTAGTGGATGGTTTGATGTGATTTTGGTCAACATCTTTCACTTCTTAGAGATTAGAATGAAGTAAAAGAAAATAAGAAAAAAAAGGCAAGAATGGCAACCTCTCCATAAGAAGGCAAAGCATAAGCATAAGCATCTGATATCCCTCATAGGTTATTGTGAGCATGATAAAGAAATGTATGAAGACTTCGTTATGCTCAGTAGAGCTGATGAGTTTGAAGACTCGTTATGCTCAGTAAAGCTAACGGGTAGAAAATCACAGCCGTAGTATTGCAAGACACTGATCGTTATGCTCAGTAGAGCTGACAGGAAGGCTAAATAGGCTCCCGATGCAGCCCCCTATGTGGGAAAAAAGTCGGGAGGTTGATGAAATCTGGATTGACATAAGACTTAATTAATTTAATGCAAAATGAACTTTAAGCTCAAAATTAAACTCTGAATTAAAATTGCAGGTGTTTGAAGACCCTGTTAAGCTCAGTAGAGCTAACAAATAGAAGACCACGGTCGTAGTGTCACAAGACACTAACCGTTGTGCTCAATAGAGCTGACGGGAAGGTCGAATAGCCCCCGATGCAATCCCCTACACAGGGACGATGCCGAGAGGCTGTCAAATTTTGGATTGATAGGAGATTTAAACAAGAACAAATAAAAGTGTTGATGAGCTTAAATTGAGCTTGTTTGAAAATGATAAATTAAAGAATAAACTTACATATAAAATTCTAAAAGTCTTTAAATAAGAATGATCTTATAGGGGACTCGACGACTTATTGACGATCATAAATAGGACTTTTAATGAACTTGAGGGTTTGTCTATTAATAAGAATAAAATCCAAGTAAAGCTTCTGGTGATCTTGATAGTTGTCTATGAGCACAAACAAAACTTATGAATTATGCTATATACCACATCAAATGAATCGTTCAGAGCAAAAGAGAATTTGAATGAGACTTATGATGAGGCTGCGAGCTTCTTAGTGATCATGAACTATGCTCCATTGAAACTTAAAGAGCTCAATGAGCTATGGACTAGATGCAAATAACTGAATGTTAATCTAAATAATTGAGCAAGATCTAAAACATCAAACTCTTCCAAATTCACAACATATCGTATAAGTGAACATAAGGTGTTAATCAAGGCTTCAATTGAACTATTATATGCATTATGAAGTGAGCCTATATTCAAATTTATCATCTCAAAATGCATGCAAATAGTACAAAATTTTAATGAAATGAAGAGTATATGCCGCACGAAAGAATCATATATTCAAATCTATAGTATCGAAATGCATGTAAATAAACAAATGAAATGAGTTTTGCACATATTATAAGGCATGATTAAAACTCAAATTCAATGTCTTGAAATTGTACAAATATTCTAAACACACCCACATGAGCCCCCACACTATGTTGAATGCTTAAACTTAGTGTCTGATGATACTATGCGAGTTGATTCCCGATTTGGTCTTAGGACCGGGTCCGGGTTAACAAAATTCTTCAAAAAAAAATCAAATGATGATATTATAAAAATTTTCAAATTAATAAAATATGAGAACTAATTTTATCACATAATTGCAAAAGGCAAATCCAGTGATAACTTCTCAAATGCAAATCATCAAGATAAGAATCTCAAACCCGATCATCTATGCTCAAGCTAGAATTGACAAGATCTAGAGAATTATAAACTTTGAAGCAATGAATCTTTCCGGTTTGGTCTTAGGACCTGGCATGTGTTAACAAAATCTAAAAATTAAATAATTATATTATAATATTTTTAATCTAATAAAATCTCTGAGAAGGTAATAATGTCATATCATAGTAGATCTAATCATCTATTATTAAATTAATAGAGTCGACAGGATCTGAAATAGTAAACTAAGTGATCAACACCCAGATGATGGTCATGTTGATTGAACATTTCAACCGAAGGGGTTTTCATAATAAAAATATATATTTAAATTCTAATATCAAATCATTATATATTCAAATTAAAATTAATTATAAAATGATGAAATATTCAAATAAAAAATATATAAATTAAATTAAATTAATTATTTAAATTTAAAGTAAAATCCATCCACCCATCAGCAACCGTTTGTCGAGGGTAATAAATTAAAAAAACTTTTACTCACAAAGAGCTAATGTCAAATCAAATATATAATTATTTTTACACTTAAATAATCTTAGGCCTGTAAGGATGTGGCCCGTGTCCTCTATCTATGTAATTTTGCTGCAAAATGATACCACATAAATGACGATTATGACCAGAGCCCTCTGATTGGATGGTTCGCAGCGATATGAAATCACTAAATTACGATCACGGCTGCAGCCCGTATGTTCCCCAACAGCTTTGCTCTTTGAGATATGAACTATATAATGTATTTTGATTCGGCAAAAAGCTCTATGCTAGCTAAGGTTGACTTGTATTTATCCCCTTAGACAAACTCCACCCCAAGTCTACAAAGTTCCTTGGACGCAATCCATGGTCACGATAAGGATCCTTTAATCTCGACTACCCTCGACAAGTAGATTAGGGACCGTGATAGCTTGGGATGATGGAATCATGGGATCTAGATTGGGTGCGTCATCGTTCCCTTAACGAAAAGTTTTAAATTAAAATGATAAATTTTATAATTTTTAATCTCCACTCACTTCTATTATATACTCATTATTTAACAATTCATCGACCGGCCTTAATTGAAAGTGCTCTCTCAGTACTTAGAGGGGTAATTAACTATATGTGTTTGCGCCAATAGAAAACTTGGAACCATATCTAAAGTCCTCATAAAATGAGAATGAAATCTCTAGGTAGTGTCTTATCTACTATTCCATCTGACTTCTAAAAATTTCACTGAAACTTTAATTTACTCTCTCATCGAGAGGTCGGTGGTGAATTTTCGAAGACCACAGATGTCTGTGTCTCCCTTCCCCGAAGGTGTGGGAAGAATTTGGAGAAAATTCAAGCTCAGATCTAATGAAGGAAGATGGACGACATCCATCTTCCATTGCTCGCGAACGTGATAGATCATGAGCCATCCATCTTGTGTGATTGGGATGAACTCGATCAAATCGCAGAGCCTCGATTCCTTTCCTAAACCACTGATGATCGTCGAGCCTGATCGAACTATCCATGAGAAGCATCTCCGTTAGTTGAGTCAGCGTGTGGATGTGACTACTTAAATAACCAATCCAGTCACACCACATGGAAAGCTCGCCGCATTAGCGCATCACGTTAGCCGCCACATGGCCCGACGGGATTAAGGCTTTAATTAGGGCTAATTAATTAGTTTTTAATTTTGAAACTTCCTAAAATTATAACCAACTATAAAAAAATAAAAATATATAAACTTAGGTTCATTTTGAAGATATTTCAGAGTAGAATCTAGGAAAATTATCATTAATTAATTTTGAGCAGTGATTTTGGATTAATTAAGAATTTTATCAAAAATATAAGTGGCTAAATTACACCTTAATTAAGCACTCAACTAATCTCAAATTTTCTGTGGATGTTTAGGAGGATGAGCTCTACCTCCCTTATTTTTGAGATTTTATTGATTGCTTAATTAGGGAAATAACTTGATTAAGCCCTAATCACTCTCTTAATTTAATTAATCATAATTAATGAATGAATAATAACTTGATTAATCATTTAAATATAATTATCTTTGTTAAACAAGAAGATAACATAGGGATGTAATTGGGGAGACTTTTCCTAATTCATTCCCTAAGTTTCCTTTACCATTAAAAATCAAACTAATTAATGGCTAATGGAATGATTAATTAATTAATTAAGTGACTAATCTTTAAAATAAAGAAATCAAAATTTAATTGATGCTTAAATGATTTAGGGAATAGGATTGGGGCCTTGCCCTTGATCCTTTACCCTAAGTTAATTTCATCATTCAAATTAAAACATAACCAATGTATTTAATTAATTAAATAAAGGCTTAATGAAATTAAAAGTAAGAATCAATTCATCCACACCTAAGAAACCTTTAATTGATTTTGGGTATTTCCTTGGGTATTCAATAACCCAAGGTGAGTGATAATGAAATTATGGTTGGCTCACATGTGTGAGAAAATCATAAAAGTAATTAAGTGAGATCTTTTAAGCTTAATTAATTATTAATCATAAGCCAATTGTATTAGAACCCTTTCATTTCTTAGGAGCACTGCAAATTTACTTTTCATATGGTTGCATATCATATTGGCTTATTATTAATTAGTTAATTAACTTAAGATATATGTAAGGGTTAATTAATTCATTTAATTCATACATTAACCTAATTAAAACATAAAATCAACTTAAATGTCCTTCATTAAACCAAATTAATTCACACATGGGGATTGGGTTAGGATTAGCAAACCCCTTTCATATTTCCTAAATCAAATCAAACTCAAATTTAAAAAAAATATATCTTTAAAGAATTTTGGTTCATTTTAAATAGCCTTATTTAAAATGGTTGTCCTTAAGAATTAATTGGAATGAATGAAATCATGTGCTTACATTCCTTTACTTTTTCCAATCATGCTAAATATTATTTGCCATATAAAATTAAGCATTCATTTCTTTTAAAATTAATTAAATAAAATGTTTTCTTTTATGTCAAATTATATGCGTTGGCTTAAATTAAAAATATGTGTAGTTATTATCACTATTAAATCAAAAGCTATTTTCAAAACCAATAAATCAATTATTATAAATGAAATAATGTTAATTACAAATATCTATAAGCTTGCATGTGATGATGGTATAAGATATGAAATATGAAGTTCTCTTTTTATCTTAACATGGATGCACATAGGATTTGCAAGTGTATAGTTCATTTGAAAAGAACACAATATTTGCCCAAAATCTATTCCTATGCACCTTCATGTTAAGACTCAGGAAGAATTTCATATCACATATATAAATCACATAATCAAATCAAACATAATTTCTTGCATGATTTCTTATTTTCATGTGGTTCTTTTTGTACATTCATATATATTTGAGAAAAGTGGTATATTAGTTTGGACATCCCGGAGCTGTGAGGCTTTAAGTAGCCCTAAGTAGGCCTTGTACCTTACGCCCCTGGTGTAGAAAACAATGGTGTCGTACTCACTTAAAACTCTTATACATATGCATGTATGATGTGGCCAATGAATAAAGAATCATAAATCAAATAAATCAAGCATAACCTTTAGCATGGATTTTCCTATCCTTATAGTTATTCATACATTTAAATGTATCTAACAAAAGTTATATATTAGTCTAGACATCCTGTGGTCAGAGGCTTTGTAGTCTCTAAGTAGGTCTTGTACCTTACACCCTTCATGTAGAAAATAATGATGTTGTACTCACTTAAAACTTTTATACATGTAAATGTGTATTTTGCTAATGGATGAAAAATCTCTTTTCTATATAATTAAGACATGTATTTATAATTCAATCAAAAATAAAATATTTAAATTCAAAATACACTTCTTTGCATTCATCATCAAAGTGTCCTAAGATTTACATTGTATGTATAGGTATGCTTAGGATTATTCATATACATGATATACATGATGGAAAGAAATGAATGAATGTGTGTATGTGTTAGTAATCCATTACAATTAATCTTAAGATGCCTTTCTCATTGAATATGGTTATTTAGAATGAATCTAAACTTAGGGTTAATTAAAACACATAATAAACAATTCACTAAAGAAAATTCATTAATTAACTTACTTTAGAAATGACCTGAGGTAGGGATAGAAAAGAGACTCCCTCTCTTTCTTCTCTTTATAACACTTAGTTGCTAAGTGTAGGCTATATGAAACAAAAGAAAATACTAAGTAAATCCTTCAAATTAATTAAATCACTTAAAGAGAAATCAACCTTTTTATAAATTAAAATTCCTCACACTTAGCAAATCATAACTCTAAAGCTTAGTTAGGACATACCACACAAACCTTAATACATACACATTAAATTAAGTCATCATTACTAGCTCTATGTTAGGGTGGTGCATGGTTTGATGAATATTTGAATATGTGATGTATTATTTTAGATGTGTGGTATATGTGTGTAGTCCGGATGTTGTGAGTAGCCTAATCATATTTTTTCTGAGGGGTTGTGCTTAAAGGGAAATAAAAATATAAATGCTTTTTTTACTGGTAGATTGCTTATACCCCTAAGCAAAGCCAGGATAGGTGGGCTTGATTACCCATGTGGGGTGTTAAGTCCAAATTATTTATATAACCTGCTAGTTTTATTGTGTGTTTAGCTAACATTAGTTTTGCAGGTGTATCTAGATTTAATGTCCTTCCTTTTAATGTAATTTTTCATTAGAATTAGGATAAGTGTTATGAGGATTAGGATAAGCATTGGTTATAAGATCATATCTTATAAACTATGTGAGGCCTTTGGAGCAAGCTACATCTCAAACAAGCTAAAAGAAAGAAAGAAATAGAGCAAATCAAGGTGAAAAAATGAAAGATGAAAAGTGAAGAATGGAGGATGAAGACTGAAGACCCCCATATCACTTATCATTTCATAATTATAATTATTCTTTCATTATACCGAGATGAATAAGGGTAGAGCTCGGCTACCCACATTTCTTTTTTGTTGTGCACGAATCTGACCTTTATTCTTTTGATTGCTTTATAAAATTGTTTGATGTTTTGTTCAGCTTGTGCATTAGAAATAGCATACATTTTCATAGTTTCTTTATGATTGGTGATTGATGTGTGGCATGGATGTGATTATGCTCTTAGGATAAAAATAAATTTTCTATCCCACTAATAACTCATAACTAAAATTTTAAAATAACTCATAACCTCACAAAAAAGCCTAGGAATTAAATCAAGATAATAAAAATATTTAGCAACCCCTTAGCTAGATAATTGTATGTATAATAACATGCATGTTATATTCTTCCGCTCTTGTTAAGAGATGACTTCCATCTGTGCTAGAGAATAAAGGCCTAACCTGTAAGAGCCTTTGATGGAAAGACACCTCTGTCTCTTTTGATTTAGCCCATAATCAATCTTCTCATGCATTTAGGCATAAAAAATCCTATAGCCCGTGTCAAAATAAAAAGTCCAAAAATCAAATAAAACTTATTAATATTTGCATTAGATTAAGTCATTACTCATGCCCTTCATGATCTAGTCTCTTAGGGAGTGAGTTTAAGGACTTAGTTTCTCTTCTAAGTAAATAACAGTCTAACCATCTTGCAAAACATATGACTTGCCTATATGGATTTAAATCATAAGAGGAGCTAGCTGCCACTGCTAATAAGTCCAATAAATAAATTCTCTCTCTTGTGGAGGTAAACCATATATCCACTTTCGTCTTAGATTTAGGTTATGCTTTGGCCCCCCGCCAAAGCTCCCTAAATTTAGGATCTGAGGTTGTTGTCTTTCTTTGTGAGCTACAAGCATAAATCCTTACCTCTTAGGCATTTCCACAATCTTGTGTTAGAAAATTATAAGTTCTAGATTTCTAATAAAATTTCAACTCAATTAAATAAATCTCTTCAAATTCAAATATATAAAGCCCAACCAAAGATAGATTGGAGTGCTCACTAGGCTTCCTAGTTTCATGACCACTCCCTACTCATCTCCTTTGATTTTTATAATAACTCTCCCCTTTTGATCTATCCCACTTAATTTTTAAAAATAGAACTAATTTATTGATAGTCTTATTTTTGAATTCTTTGGAGATAATAATTGTTTACTTTAATCGAGTGTATTCTTAAGTAATTCATTTTTCTTAAGATGTAATTAACTATGGAGGCTTGCCTCTATAGAGAACTTAATGAAATCGATTTAAATAAATCTTGCTTTACTTTTTCTTATAAAATATGAGAAAAATCTCTAATATATTCGAAGACCCATCATGCTTTAGGAGTCCTTATTAGGTGATTAGATTCATTATAGGATAGTGACTTCTATCTCACGAGATAGTATACTATTCCTTAATATTGTACCCGATCACCCTAATAAATACATCCTCAGATTTGCGTGGTGTCTCCTCACATATACACACAAAGCACATAACCAAAAATAAACACCACAGACAAGTAGGCCCAAAAACAGTTAGATGTGAGACATCTATGCCAAAATTTTGACTGAAATTTAGACATAAAAAAAAGGAGAGAAGAATATTTGCATATATATTTGCTTTTATGCAGGTGATTGAAGGCCTCGTTATATTCATCAGGATATAATAGGATTAAAATTCGGCCAAGGTGCTTCAAAATACTAAATGTCACGCTCATCATAGGCCAAAATAGTTCCAACGCACCTTAATGATCTTTAAATCAGAATTTCATCAAATTTTAGGACTTAAATTTAAAAATTAATTGGATATTAAATTAATTATGAAACCTAAAGTCCTAAAACAAAATAAATTCAAATAAAAAATTTAAGCTTAAAATTGAAAATTGAAAATGATTTCAATTGAACACAATTAAATATGGAGAATTTATACGAAGCTTGATAGCTTACTTTTGAGCTAGTTGAAAAGTGTTGAGAAAGTTTAAGTAAGACACAGAATTTGATACATAGTCGATAACTATGAATATAATTCTTATAATGTGTCAATTTAAATGACTTAAAAGAAAATCTAATTGGAATTGTAATCAAATCATAAGAGACTAGTAAGTTCGAAAGCTAAGATCTAAATACAAATGCAATTCGAGCAAGGCTTATAAAAAATGTGCAAAAAATTGAATAGCTTTTCAAGAAGCATGAACATAAAGTTTCAACAAATAATTGGGGAGCATCGCATTACATATCAGAATAAAAAGCAAGTGTTTGAATTCACACTAGCTTACTTGAAAGAAATATGCTAGCTCACATAAGAATGAACAATAGCTAATGATGATTAATAAAGATTTAAAAGTCTATCATTGTGCATAAGCTAAGAAATCATTATACCTTATTCAACTCGCTTTGAATTGAAAGTATGAAGTCAAAACTACACCACTAGATCTGTAATTCTTCGTACAAATAGATAGAAAGCGACACTAAATTAAATTCTACACTAATGAAGGAGTTTTCTTCAATCCAAAAATTAGAAATTTCATTCTAATTATAATTTTCAAAATCAATGATTTCATTAATTAGATGAAATTATTTAAGCTAAAAAAATACGTGCATGTGCTTAGGCATGTAAATTAAAAATGCAAATTTTAATGTCTAAAAAGCCTGTGCAGACTAAGTTGGAATTAAATGAAAATATGAAATTAATCTCTTAATTAAAAAATAAAATTATCTAAATTATTAAAAAAACCCCGACACTACGCTGAATGCTTAAATCTAGTGTTTGAGGATACTGCGCAGGTTGCTTCCCTATTTGGTCTTAGACCGTCCGAAGTTAACAAAACTTAAAAATCTAATTATTATAATTTCAACTTATTAAAATATCCGAGAAGCTAATCAAGATATATAGATCCGATCCTCTATGATTAAGCTAATAGAGTCGACAGAATCTGAAACAATAAATTAATTGATCAAGCAAACTCATAAACCCCGATGATGATTGTGTTGAATAGAACTTTCAACCGAAGGGGATACTTCCATCAAAATGTGATTCTAATTTCAAATTAAATTAACTCAATTTAAGTATCAATCTAAAAATGCTTAAATGAAATTCGATCTCTAAAAACTTAAAGCTAAAATCCAATCCACCTTCCGCAATAGTTTATTGAAGGTAACAAATTAAGAAAACTCTAGTTCACAAAGGAGCCAATATTAAATCAAGTGTTACACTATGTTCACTCTCAATCAATCTAATGTCAATAAGGATGTGACCCGTGTCCTCTGAATGTGTGGCTTGGCCTGTAGGCTCCACATATGATGTAGTTACGACCAGAGTCCTCTGATCAAGTGGATACCGTTAAATGACATCATTATATTATGATCATGACTACATAACGTATGCTCTTCAATGGCTCTGCCCTTTGAGTTGTGAATCATAAGGTATACTTGATAGGGCAAAAAGCCATTTTGTCAACTAAGGTAGACTTAAGCCTATCTCCTTAGACAAACACCACCCCACGTCTATAATGATTTCTTGGACGACGTAACCCACGTGTTGCTGACAAGGATCCTTCGGTCAGGTTGGGTCGACTACCTCCTCTGACTAAGTAGACTTGGGACAACGACAGCCCGGGATGACGGAACCATGGGATCTAGATCGGGCACGTCATCATTCCCCCAACCATCCGCGTTAAGCTAAAATAATGAATTTCATAAATTCTAAATCCAAAATTTCAAAACTTCATATGCTGCTACTATACGCTACGCATTTAGCGATCAAACGACTAGCCTTAATAGAAAATTCTCTCTCAGCATTGAGAGGGGTAATTAACTATAGGTGTTTGCGCTTATAGGAAACCTAGAACCAATCAAAGTCCTCACAAAATGAGGATGAAATCTCTCGGTAGTGTCTTATCTACTATCTCATTTGCCTTCTGAAAATTACACTGACACATTAAAATCAAACTCTCTTCAACGCAAAAGGTCGGTGGCGAATTTTCGAAGCCCACAGAAGTTTAAGATGATTATGATAATACTTAAAGAATCTTTATTATATTCCAAGATTATTAAGGCCTCAATCTCTTTCTACATTGCTTGTCGATCACTAGTAACATATTCATTTTCTCCTTTTTATTGGAGTTTAACAATTGTAGGTTGATCCAAAATCTAATTTAATAATCCCGACCCAACATGAGTCTTGGAATTGATGTGGGTTGATCCAAATCAAAATTTCTTTTAGATATGATCCAAGTCAAGATCAACACAATCTGAACCAGCCAGTTGATAAACGTACTAGCAAACTTAGAAACAGTGAAGTTAATATAAAACATATTTTTAAAATAGAACCGCATATCATACCTACAGATGAATACAAGTCAAGATCAATTATATGCTTTCCATATGTATATTTTTTCAGTGAATACAGATGAACCTTCTTTATTCATGAAAGGATCAGCTCACATTGCTGATCATCAAAGTGTTGACCACCATATGTGTGCCACAAAGTCAATTCAAGCTCACAAGTCTAATTTGATTGACTTCGGAAGCGACAGTACGTAAATCGTGGCTCAAAATGCATTGGACGTCACTGAAAATGGTCGAAATAACCTTCGATCGATGAACGGACTTCACTGTCATGTTCAGAATGTCGAAATCGATCATAATATAAATATTGCAAAATCTAACGATCAATCGACTAAGCACTCAAGCTATTAATGTGTCGACACGCATATCGAGGTCAGGAGGCACGAACATAAACCAAACGACCTCCGTTCATAAAATTGATTGTGTTTTTCGCTCCGAAACATCTAAACATATCGAATGAGACTATTCACGCTTAATTCAGATAAGTCTGCGTGAATGTCGAGCGGTCAAAAGCGATAATGTGCATTTTTGAACTAAAAATGACCTAATTCGACGCCGAAGTCGCTCAAACGACCTCGGTTCAAACCCGACTACGCTATCAGTCAAGTACCTATAATTTGACATCCAATTTGATTAAGATTATCGCACTTAAAATTTTGTCGAAATTAACAAGTATTTTGAGATAAATTCAACTAATTATCTCTTAATCGCATCAAGTCAACTCCTTGGAACTCGTAGCCGCCCACTTGTATGCCTCCACCTCCCATTTGGCCAATAAAGAGTTGTCACATCATTCCTCCCATATCACCTTTATCTTATCCTGTCATTCACGCACAAGTCAAAAGAGGAAAATCCTAATCGAGCGGGATATCTGGCGTTCTCGGTGGGAAACAAAAAAAAGGGCCTGGAGCTTTCTCCTCCCAGCCGAGGAAATGAATCCCCCTCTCTGTCCATCCGGCTCCCAGCTGAACGAAAGCCTCCTCGCCTCTTTTTAAAGTGCTTTATCTATATGTTCTTCTCCTCTCCCCAGCCATAAGTTGCATCCAATGGCATCCGCACAAGTGGCCGCGCGCACTGCCGAAGCGCTTCTCACCCTCGCAAACGAGCTCGGTGTCATGGCCGCCGACGCAGGCGCTGGGGGATCGATGGCTGTGGGATTCGTCCGCCTCGCCGCGTCTCGTCTAGATGCACGGATGCCGACGAGAGCCCAGCTCTTCGCCAGCCGCGTTCCCTCTCTCTCTCTCTCTATCTCTCTCTCTCGTCTCCAATCTGAGCTTGAAGCCCTCCAAAAATAGTATTCAGTTGACTATGCGGCTCTAGGGTCTGCCATGAATGAGATTCAAAGGCTCAAACAGCAGCTTGATATGGTTATGAAATCTGATACATCCCAGGTGGTGGACTCTGAGATTACACAAACTGAATTAGCAGCCTTGAAACAGAATATCGAAGCTACCCTCTCCACTGTAGAGAACCTTAAAGTTCAGATTTGTTGCTAGAAAACCGCCATGTAGAGTAAAAGTTTTCGCCTACTTCATCAGAAATCCAAAGACACAAGGTATTTAAAAGTGAAGAAAAAAATCCATAATTTTACGTGAAAAAATCTCGAGAAGAGAAAACCACTAACAAAGCTTCCACTATGTATCTGTTTGAGTACAAGATCTTCCGATACAGATTACATGTATTGTATGAAAGGAACAATAAATATGTGACAACGATCGTCAGAATAATCAAGCAGAGAAGAATGATGAGTGAAGCGGCGAGCAATCAACGTGAAAATGCGAGGAACAATCGGTGAAATGCGAAATAATCAGAAGTCATCATGATGAAGACCAAGATTGACGACGCTGATCAACAAGGCAGACGGCTTTGGCGGCGGTTGACGATGTCCGAGTGGCGCATTATTGCGAGGATCTTCTGAGAATGGCTATTTATAGGAGAAGTGACGTCTCTGTAAATACACGCAAAATGAACCACCCTCCATCTGACTCATGATGATTCCCATGATCATATGATGTATTTTGTATTTGAATGCTCAAAATGAAGTAAATTGTAAAGATCTTTGGCTTGTTGGAACCACGCCGAGACACTCGATTTGACTATAAACACTCCATATTTGAGAGCTTTTAGAAATTTAACCGACTGTCCCAAAGAATGATAATTTAAGTGTTTGATCAGCCATGACGTTATTTTCATCAAGATTTGCTTAGAGGAATTTTCAGATCGCCCTATTTTTGGATGATATTATCTCAATCATCAAAAAATATATGCCAAGCACTTCAAAATAGTAAATTCTTCAACGAAATCTGCAGGTCCATTAACCACATATTTTGAGAGAACAGATCTTCATGTAAGCACAAGATTATGACTACGGAAGCAGATGCACAGCCACAAATATGTGTAGGTATGTGCGAGCACGAAATTTCGAGGTTATGGACCCATCCGGGTCTCTACGCCGGAGCACCATACTATGCGGCACGGCGCACAGACGGAGTGAGGCGCCTGCACACATTATAGCGCTGCCGCCTCAGGCGCTGGGTCGGGTCGGGGTCGAATGGGCCGACGCGAAAACTGCTGGTCGCGAGGTTTGGCGAGTTGGCCGGGCGACGGCGCCGACGGTGGTATCGACGCTGAGTCGGCGATGACACGGGCAGGCCGCCATCGCCGAGGCCATGTGGTCGCCGGCATAAAGGCCACATGCGGATGGCCGGAGCGAAACCTGATCAGCATGCCACGGGCACGCCAGCGTAAGCGTATGGCCGCTCAAGACGCCAGACGCGACGCCGCTGCGTTCGCGAAGCACTGAGCTTCCGGCGCCGTAGAGACCCGGGATCCATAACCGAAATTTCATGCGACATACACACATATTTCGTGCATTTTGTAGTCATAATCTCGGCTTACATGAAGATCCTTCAAAATATGGTTAATGGACCGCAAATTTCGTTAAAGAATTTACTATTTTGAAGTGTATGGCATATATTTTTTGATGATGATAATATCATCCAAAATAGAACCGATATGACTCAAAAAATTCTACGCATGAATCTTGATAAAACAAGCCGATAAATTGAAACTGGTCGAGATCAAGCACTTAAATTATCATTGGAAACTTTGGGACATCAGTTTGGCGCCGTCTGTGAGAAACTGATTCCCATTATATCATCTTGTATGGCGACCAAGTTCCCCAATAAGATCAAAACTACTATCGAGATGTAGCATTTCAAGCTTTTAAGTAGCGCAAGCGAAGAATGAAGATTCATCAAACTTCGTTCCTTCAGATTTTATTAGAAACTGGGGGCAAATCTTAATCGGAAAAGATTATCTAAATTGAAATTCTGGATATATAATTGATTATCAGTTCGAGAAGCAAGTCAGTAATACTAATGAAAAAGGCCAAAGTTAAGGAGCAACTTTGGCTATAACCACAAACGGATGTTTTAATCGACCTTTTCCATACAGGTTAACGTCATCGAGCAAAGACTCTGACAAATAACCTAGGATAGGTCAAAAAGTCCTTGGTGGACTTCCTACGACCTCCTCCATACAGGTTAACGTCATCGAGCAAAGACTCTAACAAACAACCTAGGATAGGTCAAAAGGTCCTTGGTGGACTTCCCACGACCTCTTCCATACGGGTTAACGCCATCTAACACTCGACAAACAACCTGGGATAGGTCAAAGATCCTTGGTGGACTTCCTACCCTTCCACGCAGTTAACGCCATCGCAACACCGACAAACAACCTGATAGGTCAAAAATCCTGGATTCAATTCGACCTCTTCCATTCGTGTTAACGCCATCGTAACACCGACAAATAACCTCCTGATAGTCAAAATACTCAACGGATTCAATCGACCTCTTCCATAAAGTTAACGCCAACGGTAACACCTCGACAAACAACCCTGATAGTCAAAATCCTCAACGGATTCAATTCAACCTCTTCCATAGGTGTTAACGCCATCGTAACACTCGACAACAACCTCGGATAGTCAAAATCCTCAATGGATTCAATTCAACCTCTTCCATAGGTTAACGCCATCTGCAACACTCGCAAACAACCCAGATAGGTCAAAAGATCCGATGGACTTCCTACCCCCTTCGACGCAGGTTATCGCATCGGTAACACTCGACAAACAACCTCGAGTCAAAATCCTGGATTCAATTCGACCTCTTCCATACAGTTAACGTCATCGTAACACTCGACAACAACCTCGATAGGTCAAAATCCTCAACGATTCTAATTCACCTCTTCCATAGTTAACGCCAACGGTAACACCACAAACAACCTGATAGTTCAAAATCACGGATTCAATTCAACCTCTTCCATACAGTTAACGCCATCTGAAGACAAACTACCTGATAGAATTCTCAACGATTTAATTCAACCTCTTCCATATAAAGTTAACGCCATCGTAACACTCGACAAACAACCTCGGATAGGTCAAAATCCTCACGTTCAATTCAACATCTTCCACACGTGTTAACGCCATCGGTAACACTCTGACAAACAACCTCGGATGGGTCAAAGATCCCCAGCGGATTCAATTCAACCTCTTCCATACAGGTTCACGTCATCGAGCAAATACTATGATAAACAGCCTCGGATAGCTCAAAACTTTGTACCTACTCCACACGTTAACGCCATCGAGCAAACACTCGACAAACAACCTCGACAGTCAAAATCTCCGGATTCAATTCGACCCATTCCATGTGTTAACATCATTGAGTCACACTCGACAAACAACTCGGATAGGTCAAAACTCCCTGCCGCCGCCATGCCGGCATCTTCGCCGCTATCTCACACTACCGCCGCTGGCCGAATCGTATCATCTCGCCAACAAGTTGTTGCCACCGCTGACCGCGCAAGCCGGCTGACGACCACCTCTGCCGCCACTAAACCACTGCCGGCTACCGCTGAATTACTGCAGGTCACTATCGCTGACTATCGCTTCGCCGCACGGCCGATCTCGCTGTTGCCGACCATTGTTGCCGGTCATAAGATATCGTTGCCAACTTTGCTGCAACATTGTGCTAACTTCGCTGCCAACTTATGCCAACATCGCTGCCAACTGCTGCCAACATCATCGCTAACATTATCGTTAATCTCGCTTATCAACTCGTTGCCAACATCGTTGCCAACATTGTCGCTAACTTCCATCAACTTTGTTGCCAACATCGCCGCTGTTCCAACATCGCTAACTTATCACAACATCGTCAACTTCATGCCAATATCGTCATTAACTTCGCTGCCAACATCATCGCCAACATTCAACATTATTACCAAGAATCGTTGTCCACTTCTCACATACATCAGAATCATATCGGAAAGATCTTTCAAATGATACATAGTGGAAGCTTTTATTGGGCTAGCCGGTTTTTCCCTCTTTTGAGATTTTTCACGTAAAATTTTTGAGTTTTATTATTCTCTTTAAATACCCGTAGTGATGGACTCCCCAAAGAAGGCGTAACTTTACTCTACGAACCGGTTTTCAAGACGCATGAGCTTCGTGAGTACAAGATCTTCCGATAACGGAGTAATTGTATATGAGAAAGGAACAAATGTATGTGACAACGATCGTTGTAACAGCTAGAAGTAGTAGATGATGATGGTGAACTCAGACGAGCAATCACCGGTGGAAATGCGGAATAATTACCACGAAATGTAGGGAACAATCACCGGTAGAAGTCATCATGATGAAGACGAGATTGACGACAAGGATCAACTCTACGGGCATGGCGTGGGTGGACGATCGCCGAGTATGTGACGACAGTTTGGAGGATCTTTAGAGCTCTCTCCTCTCTTGTTTTTTCCTCTCTCATGAGGAATGAGGCTATTTATTGATTGGAAGAGTGGTGTCTCTGTAAATACATGCAAAATTCGAACCACTCTTCTCCATCAGACAGCTCATGATGATTCCCTTGATCATATGATGTATTTTTTGTATTTGAATGCTCAAATGAAGTCGGAATTGTAAGATCTTTGGCTTGTTGGAACCGGCTTGTCGAGATGCTCGATTTGACTATAAACACTCCATATTTGAGAGCTTTCTAGGAATTTAACTGATGTCCCAAAGTTTCCAATGATAATTTAAGTGCTTGATCTTGACCGTTTCACTGACGCCTCAATCAAGATCGTTTCACTGTAGAGGAATTTTCGTGGTCATATCAAGATTCACAGAAAAAAGCTACAGGAAGAGGCAAAACTCACAACTTTGGAGACCCAAAAGCGCTTAGAATGGCCAATGCCACCATCGAGTCTTCGTAGTGAGGATGCGCCTACAAGAATCCTTATACTATGCAACATCCAAGTTGGAAGAATCAAGAGTTCGAGTGAGTGTACCGAGGAAATGATGAAAGAACTCTAGGCTTGGAAGATGATGAAGTGGAAAGAGGGAAGCCTCCATTTGAAGTTGAATCTGCACCGGAGTTTGATTTGGAACAATTGAGGGTCGCACTTGAAGCAGAGACTAAGCTCTAGGAAGAACAAATTCAAACCACTATGAAGATCCAATCAAGATTAGAGATATGAGCATGTGAAAGTTGATGCAGGGCTCAGGGAATTGGAACTTGAGTCAACTTTACAGAGAACAAAGGCAGAGCATTTATATTTGAAAGCGCGCCTTCTTAGCATGGAAACAGAACTCCCGGGCATATCATAAATGAACAAGGAGCTGAAAGCAAACCTCTTGGACAAGGAGACATGGCTGCAAAGCATCATGGAAGAGAATGATCAGCTTAAGTCGAGCTCAACAAGAGAGAGCAGCATCGAAGAATTATGCTACCATCTCGGATCTCGAGAGCAAAGCAACAAGAAGAACAAGAAGCACTGATGAGACTAGGAGTTGCAAACATGGGAGATATATCCATCAAGAGAATGTTGTAAATAGTAAAAGAAATAAAAAGAGATAAAAAATATACATATATGCTCTTTATGCGTGTATTCAAGACTATGCTCAAGAGAGTCGGGGTTTGAAGACCATGGTAGTAATGTCGAAGACACGACCGCTATGCTCGAGAGTCGACGGAAGGTCGAATAGACTCGATGCACTCTACGCGGGAAGATCGGAGGTCACAAATTTTGACCGACAAAGCACTTAATTAATTTAACACAAATTGAACTATAAACTCAAAATTAAAATATGAATTGAAATTGCAGGTGTACGAAGACCTCGTTATGCTCGAGACAGTTTAAAGACCTCTATGTTCAAGAGAGCTAACGGTAGAAGACTACCAGTTGTCGTAAGAGACACTAACCGCTATGCTCAGAGTCGAAGGTCAATAAACTCAAGCTCTGAAGGCATGCCGAGGTCAATTTTAGATTGATTGATGGGAGACTTAAACAAAATCAAATAAAAGTGTTTATGAGCATAAATTGAACTTATTTGAAAATGATAAATTAATGAATAAACTTACATATATGCTCTTTTTATGCAGGTGTTTGAAGACTTTGTTATGATCAGTAGAGCTAACGGGTAGAAGATCACGACCATAGTGTCGTAAGACACTGATCATTATGCTAAGTAAAGCTGGCGGGAAGGTCGAATAGCCCCCAATGCAGCCCCCTATGTGGGGACGATGCTAGGAGGCTGTTGAAATTTGGATTGATATAGAGCTTAAATATGCTTAAATAAGAGTATTAATAAGCTTAAATTAAACTTAAATAAAAAAATAATGAATCGAAGCCAAACCTACATATAAAATTTTAAAAGTCTTTAAATAAGAATGATCTCAATAACTTGTTGACGATCATAAATAAGACTTTTAACGAACTTGAGAATTTGCCTCCTAACAAGAATAAAATTTAGGTAAAGCTTCTAATTATCTTGATAGTTACCTGCGAGCACAAACAAAATTTATTGTGGATTTGAAAGCATGTCTTTCAATCAAAATAAAGATCAAATATAACCGTCATAGCAAAAAAAAATTTGAATGAGACTTGCTATGAGCCTATGAGCTTCTTAGCGATCACAAGCTAAGTTTCATTGAAACTTAAAGAACTCAATGAGCTATGAACTAAATGCAAACAAATGAATATTAATATAAATAATTGAATAAGATTTTAAAAAAATTCCTACGCCACCGGATTCGCAACACTTCATACAAGCGAACAGAAGGCGTTAATTAAGGCATTCATAGATACACCTGCATGTGCTCGGGCATAAAGATTAAAAGTAAAAATTTTAATATCTGAAAAGGCTGCGCAGGCTAAATTGGAATCAATTAAATGTTAATTTGAAAAATCTAATAAGATATTAGATCAATCTATAACATCTTCTACGCCACCGGATTCGCAACATATCATATAAGCGAATATAAGACGTTAATTAAGACTTCAATTGAACTCTTGCACACATTATAAAGTATGGTTAAACTCAAATTTAATATATCAAAATTGTGCAAGTATTCTAAATACACCCGCATGAGCCCCGACACTATGCTGAATGCTTAAACTTAGTGTTCGAGGAAGCTGCGTGGGTTGATTCCCGGTTGGGTCTATGAACTGGGTCCAGGTTAATAAAACCTAATGATGTTGTTATAGCTTTCTCTGCCTGAGAAAATCTCTGAGAAGCTAATTCTGTCATTTGATAGTATAGCGACTATCTCCTAACTACTCAATGATAGCTGAGTTGATTGAAGATATCAACTGGAGGGGTAACTATTATCAAAATATTTAAGATATTATATTCAATATTCATTCAAAATCCTCAAAATATAAATCTAGGTCTGATCCTCTATTATTAAATTAATAGAGTCGACAAGATCTGAAATAATAAATTAAATGATTTAAACACCCGCATGGGCCCCGACACTATGTTGAATGCTTAAACTTAGTATGTTGAATGCTTAAACTTAGTATATGAGAATACTATGCGGGTTAATTCTCGGTTTAGTCTTAGGACTGAGTTCGGGTTAACAAAACTTAAAAATCTATTATAAGAATTTCAACTTGGTGTGAAATATTATAATGTCTGTGATAGTAGATCTGATTCTTTGTTAGGAGCTAAACAGAATTGACAAGATCTACAGTTCTCAAATATATTTGATTCAATCAATTAACCACCCCGATGATGGCTATGTTGAATGAAGATTTCCACTGGAGGGGATACATATCATAAAAATGTGTTTGCAACCTCAAATTGAATTAATTAAACTCAAGTATCAATGCAAATATAAAATCAAATAAATCACCAAATTATAAATGTTAAAATGAAATTTAATTTCTAAAGAACTTAAAGCTAAAAAATTCCAATTTACCATCCGCAATTGTTTGTTGGAGGTGACAAATTAAGAAAACCCTATCTCATAAAGGAGCCAAAGTCAAATCAAGTACACAACTATGTTTACTCTCAAACAATCTCATGCCAATGACGGGGCGTGACGTGTCCTCGACTACGTGGTTTGGCCAAGGCTCCACATGATGATTGACCAAAGTCCTCGACGGATGATTGTCGGTTAAATGACACCATTATATTTTGATCATGACTGTAGCCCGTATACTCCCCAATGGCTCTGCCCTTTGAGTTGTGAACCATAGGGTATACTTGATTGAGCAAAAAGCCCTCTGTTAGCTGAGGTAGACTTAAGCATGTCTCCTTAGACAAACATCACCCCAAGTCTATAAGGATTTCTTGGATGACGTAACCCATGTGCGATATGGATCCTTGAAGAGTTGGGTCGACCCCCTAACTAAGTAGACTAGGGGCCGCTCGATGAGGAACCATGGGATTTAGTGTGGGCTCCAAAAATTCGCCACCGACCTCTCAATGAAGAGAGTATGATTTAAAAGTGTCGCTATAATTTTCAGAAGGTAGATGGAATAGTAGATAAGACACTTGCAGAGATTTACCTCATTTGGTGGTGAGGACTTTGATCTGGGGTTTCTTATAAAGCAAGCACCTATAGTTAATTACCCCTTTCAATCGAGAGAGAACTTTCAATTAAGGCTAGTCGTTAGATCTCTTAGTGTGTAACGTATAGTAGCAGCATGTGGAGTTTTGAAATTTAGAATTTATGAAATTCATTATATTTACCTTAAAGTGGATTGTTAAGGGAACGAGGACACGCCCGATCTAGATCCCATGGTTCCGTCATCCGGTCATCGTGGTCCGTGCGTCGAGAGGAGATAGTCGGCCCAACCTGACCGAAAGATCCTTATCAACAACACATGGGTTACGTTGTCCAAGAAATCCTTGTAGACCTGGGGTGAAGTAAGGAGACAAGCTTAAGTCTACAGCTAACGAGGGCTTTTTTCCCAATCAAGTATGTTCTATGATTCACAACTCAAAGCGAGTCATTGGGGGCTATATGGCTATGACCGTAATATAATGGTTCCATTTGGCGGAACCACCCGTCGAGGACTCGGGTAAGTGCGCATCATGTGGAGTCTACTGGCCAAGTCACGCAGTCAGAGGAAACGGGCTACGTCCTTGCTGGTATGAGATTGTTCGAGAGTAAACATAGTTGTGTATTTGATTTAACTTTGGCTCCTTTATGAGATAGGGTTTTCTTAATTTGTCACCTCCAACAAACAATTGCGGATGGTGAATTGAAATTTTTTAGCTTTAAGTTCTTTAGAAATTAAATTTCATTTTAACATTTATAATTTGGTGATTTATTTGATTTTATATTTGCATTGATACTTGAGTTTAATTAATTTAATTTGAGGTTGCAAACACATTTTTATGATATGTATCCCCTCTTTGGATTTGAGATTATCGAATATAAATATCTTAGATATTTTGATAATAGTTACCCCTCAAGTTGATATCTGCAATCAACTCAACTATCATTGGGGAGTTAGGAGATAGTCGTTATACTACCAAATGACAGAATTAACTTCTTAGAGATTTTCTCATGCAGAGAAAGCTATAACAACATCATTATGTTTTGTTAACCCGGACCCAGTCTATATACCCAACGGGAAACAACCTGTGCAGCATCCTCAGATACTAAATTTAAGCATTCAGCATAGTGTCGGGGCCCATGCGGGTATATTTAAGAATGATTTAATTAACGTCTTCTGTTCGCTTGTACGATGTGTTGCGAATGGTGGCGTTAGAAGATGTTATAGATTGATTTAATATCTTATCAGATTTTTTAGATTAATATTTAATTGATTCCAATTTAGCCTGTGCAGCCTTTTCAGACATTAAAATTTGCACTTTAAATCTTTATGTTCGAGCACATGCAGGTGTATCTAAGAATGTCTTAATTAACGTCTTCTGTTCGCTTGTATGATATGTTGCGAATCCGGTGGCGTAGAAGACATTTTAGATTGATCTAATATCTTATTAGATTTTTCAGATTAATATTTAATTGATTCCAATTTAGCCTGCGCAGCCTTTTCAGACATTAAAATTTACACTTTAAATCTCTATGTCCGAGCACATGCAAGTGTATCTAAGAATGCCTTAATTAACACCTTATGTTCGCTTGTATGATATGTTGCGAATCCGGTGGTGTAAAGTGCTTTGGCTCTTATTCAATCAATCGAAGTAATATTTGTTTTCTTCTCATTTAGTTTTGAATTCATTGAATTCTTAAACTTCAATAAGACTCGACTAATGTTTGTTGATGAGCTTGCAAAATCATCACAAATCTCTTAAATTCTCTAGGCTACTTCTAATTCTTCCAATCCATCACGTGGTGCAACTTAAGTGCTTATTGAAAGGCTTTACACATCTTAGTTACAATTTATTTTATTCTTGCCTCTATGTGAACTATCAAGTTGATGAGCCTTCAAGTTCTCAATAAATTCATCATTTTTTATTTAAGTTTAATTTAAGCTTATTAATACTCTTATTTAATCATATTTAAGCTTTGTGTCGATCCAAATTTATTGACCTCCCATCTTCCCAATGCATCGAGTCTATTCAACCTTCCTCTCTCATACGATTGTGTCTTGCACTACGATTGTGGTCTTCTAACTCTACTCCATAATGCTCTTCAAGTACCGCATAAAAGAACATATATGTAGGTTTATTCTTTTATCATTTCCAAATAAATTCAATTTAAGCTCCTCAACATTTTAGCTTCTTTATTTAAGTCTCCGTCAAAATTAAACCTCGGCGTCGTCCCTACATAAGGGATCGGTCTATTCGGATTCCCGTCGCTCTCTAGCATAACGGTTAGTGTCTTGCGACTACGTAGTCTTAACCCCAACTCTACTACATCTTCAAACACGCATAAAAGAGCATATATGTAGGTTTATTTTTAATTTATCATTTCCAAATAAGTTTAATTTAAGCTTATTAACATTTTTATTTGTTCTTGTTTAAGTCTCCTGTCGATCAAATTTTGGTATCGACGTCGTCCATTAGTAGCATCGGGAACTATTCTTCGCCATTTCTCTTGGCATAATGGTCGGTGTCTTTGTGACATACGGTCATGATCTTCTAACTCTCGAGCATAACAGTATTCAAATACATATAAGAATTTCATAGCATTGGTTGTTGCAATTGAACCATCTATGCAATCCTCAAGATAGAGATCTATGGGAATCCAGAGGGAAGAACGAGTTTCCCCATAAAAGTGCTCACTCGGATATGTCATACACCCAGGAGCAACAATTGCACAAAAGTAAGCATGTTTGCCAGATTTGCATGATCTGTCGAAACCATCACTGCTTTCTCGAAGCACTGATGAATTTTGCAATGTAGATGAATTTGCAGAAAGTAAGTGTAACCGCTGACTAAAAGATCCCCAGTGGGTAGGCATGTTTTCCCGTGTCAACGAAAGAAGCTTGGAAATTTCTTTGTGCTGCAAGAACTGTAAGATCAACTCAACAGCCTTCACACTATTTAATTTTTGTAGCTTTTCACCATATCCATTCCTCTGACAATAGACTTCTCCATCTATATCCATATCCTCTATTCTGATGGGCCATCTAAACTTCTTCTCTGTAAAGAGCTTGTATGCAGTTGCGACACCTCTTTTCTCAGTAATCTGACTTGTGCAAACTGTAGAGACTAGGGTCTATTATCACGGGCTTCGCCCTGTGATACTCCTTCCATCCAATGTCACTTATATGTTCAATAAAATTCAATTGCCGAGGTAAGTTTGTCAAAGTGCACAGCAGATTATCCTGAGTAACAAGCGGATAATCAGAGGCGCTTAGATTGATGAACCAGTCCCAGTCACCCGCCTCCTTGAGCAATATGGCAGCCGCGTGTAGCATGTTGGCCACCATAGTCGGCCCCCTGTAAGTCACCAAATTCGCCCTCACATCACTCTCACATTCCAGAACCGCGAATACATCGCATCATCTCTAATGGCAGTAAATAGTTCCATCCACTTCGCTGGTGCAGCCTCGAGATCGAGGTGGACCACATACCTGTTCGCCGGGTGGTACAGGGCCCGTAGCGTCCTCCTCAGACTACTCCCGTCGCCCGCCGAACCAAAGATAAGATAGGCGAGGCGAGGCACGACGTTTGTAGGCGGAACTAGCTGCGGTCGCAGCTGGAGCTTCGGCTCAACGAAGAGGGATTCCTTGCCATTATCGCCTGCATGGATCTGGAATAGGGAGAGGAAAGGTTGTGGGGACCGGAAACATGGAAGTCATAGGGATGTCCTTCCACCTCTGAGCCATCCAGCTTCTTTGCTCCTTCATCACCTGCTCCGCAGCCGCTGCCGCCGCCATTCTCTTTGGGGGATAAACTTTTGGCCATGAGGCCTACGGCACCTTCTACCTCTGCTTCTTCTTGCCTTCTCTTCAGCATTTCTTGCTTGAAGACTAGAAACAGGATAAAATAAAGAGCAGAGGACGACGCGTAGGGAATAAAGGGTGGACAGGGAAAGTGACGATGTGGCATCTCCCTATTAGCCAAATAAGAGGTGGCAGCATGGGAGATGACGTGGCCGCTTCTTATTGGCCGAATGGGGTGGCAAAAAGCATGAAAACGAGCGGCTGCGAGTTTGGATGCGTTGACGGGTCTAATTAGAAGATATTTATACGAATTTATGTCAAAATACGTGTTAATTTTGATGAAATTTTAAGTGTAATAATATCAGTCAAATTGGATATCTATTCTAAGTAATTTCGACATTTTGGACGCAATAGTGCAGTCCGTTTCGTGAACGGAGGTCGTTTGAGCGACTTTGGCGTCGAATTGGGTCACTTTCAAATCAAAATATATTTCTTTTCGCTCGCGTTATCTCTTTGGTGATAGTCTCATTTAATAGGTTTGGCATTTGAAGCGACATGATTAGTTTCACCGAGGTTCGGACATCATCGCTTCCGATATGCGCGTCGACACATTAATAGCTCAAACGTTTAATCGATTACTCATTAGATTTTGCAATATTTATATTCTAATTGATTTTGATGTTTTGAATGTAACAGAGAAGTTCGTTCACCGATCGGAGGTCATTTCGACCATTTTCAGTGACATCCGGTGCATTTTGAGCCTTAATTTGCGCACTGTGGCTTCCGAATTCCGTTGAGTTAGACATGTAGGCCTCACTTTGACTTATGACCGAAATATGGAGGTCAACATCTAGATCGACGTCGTGATTCAACAATCGCTTTAAGTTAAATATAATGAATTTCATAAATCCAAATTTCCTCACGTCTTCTTATTATATTCGCCTGCGATCAACGACTAGTCTTGTCGAAAGTTCTGCTTTAGAGTGATAATTTATATGCTTTGCTTTTATCTGGCTTGAAACAGATATAAAATCCTCACAAAATGAAAATCTCTTGTTTATCTCTTATCTGTCTGCAAAATTTTCTTTGATTTTGTCACTTTCTCTTTTATCGAGAGATCGATTTGGAGCCCACATAAAGATCTTCAAAACTTTATGTTCAACGCAGTTTGCAAACTAATCTTTAATCATAGCCAGGAAATAACAGTGCATGCAAATATTAATGCTCGAGAGGAAAGACAAAGAATTATCGTCAATGCATGAATCTCATAATATTTTTGTTAAGGAAAATTCAGTAGAAGTGCGTGTGTGAGTTAGTGATTAAATTCACTCAAATGCTCCCTTCAAAAGAAAAGTAGTTTAATGCTTTGAAAATGATTGATAGAGATTCTTCTCTCCAACTTTGAGACCTGCGTTCAAAGCGTAACATTTAGTTGGCGAGTAATGCTCAAACTACCAAAAAAAAGAATATTCAGAAGGGAATTGAATGCAAAAGCACGAGGTGCTCATGTTGCTTGCCATGTTGATTTTATCTATCGACTATTTAATAAGGGTGTTTGATGGGAGTCTTATGCAATTCATGGCTGATACTTTTCAAAACTTCTTATCTTTCTAATTTTCTTGTCATTTATACCAATCATAAAAGACTTTTGCTTGGGTGCTGTTAATTCTGAGGGAAACCGATGAATGGTCCTTAGCATTAATGAGATCTTTTGGGGTATTTTGTATACTTTTTGATCTGAGTCCACTTTTTTCCTTTAAACTCTTTGTAAAGTGCTTCTACCATAGTTTTTTTTCCTTGGCCTTGCCTCCTTTGGCCTTGGCCGTGTCCTTTTTTCATCCTTGATTATTTGTAAAAATACTTTTTGGAATGATATTGGGCTATTGCCCTCAACTTTTCCAAAAAAAAAAGCACTAGGTGGCAGTTTAATATAGAGGAATTTGGCTGTTATTATGATGCTAACTGATGGGTTCAAATTGTGGCAAGAAAGCGAAGGGCAATTCAAAGCCTCAGAATATTTGAGTCACACAGAAAAAAATTTGGGTAAAAATATAATAATTAAATTTTGTTAAAATAAATTTTAAAATGATTGAATGTATTTTGAGAAGAAAATAATTAAAAATAAGTTATTATTTCTATGAGATAGAATAAAGTTTATAACTTTTCCATATATTATGATCGAAAAATTTATTCAAAATATAATCAATCATTTGTTTTTTAAAACTTAATGGCGAGCTTTATCATATTTAAGGAATGTAAATATTAGTTCATAATTTTATTGATAAATAATTGGATTTAATTTTTTATATTTATATATATATATATATATATATATATATATATATATATATATTAATTTTTATTTAACCTTAGTAAAGACAATATTGGTCCATTATGTGACTTAAGAAGAGGAATAATACAAGAGAATTCCAATGAATTGAATTATATTTCATGATCTAATTTGTATGCTATTTATATACAAAATTATAGAAAAATTTGCATACATATCACATAATTCTTATGTATTTTCATATCTAACATTCAAAGTTAGATATTTACTTATCTAACACTTTCTTATATTTAGAAAGATGTATTTCACTTTTAAAAAGTAGATGATGATGATGATGGTGATATTTTTAATGTGGTATTAAAAAATATAATATTATATATATGTAAAAATTAAAATTTAGATGTTATATATATAAATACATAAGAATTGTGTGATATGTATGTAAATCTCAAAATTATAAGAGGCTAAGAAACTAAATTTATATAATCCTAACTTAACAATTGTATTATAATTTCAAGTATGGAGTGATTCCCAGATGGCAATAGTAATGGAAATTTCATGTATGATGCCATTATAATGTGGCATCTATCTTGAGAGCAATTTGCATTGATGGAGGTTTTTTATTTTTAGTACTTCATTGATGACATCAATATTAGATGGCAATAAGTGATATTCAGCGAAGACATGTAATACATTTATAGATCGATCATCAACTTTTTTTTGTACAATTGGTTATTCAAGACACAAATGTTTCATTTGGGAGCAGAAGATTTAGTCCACATAAATTTTAATGTACTTAAGCTGTTTAGTTTTATAGAGAATCTGATATAAAATCTGAGTTAAAGAATTACTTTATAGTTGTTTAGTTGAAACTTTCATTCTCATTATTTTTGTTTAGTTGACAAAAATATAAATGAATTAAGTTTGGATGTGCCAGCGTGGAGAGTCACCATGAACGGCCGGCTGATCAAGCGGCTGCCGGCTGACCGTGATGTAAGCGGAGCGGCCGGCGCGGCATGAGATGCGGAGGCGACAACCGACGAAGCGGCAGCGGCAATTGGCGTAGCTGGCGGCCGCAGAAGAAGCCGGAGGGGCCGGCCAATGGCCCAAGCGCATCTTCACATTAAATTTGGGTAGCTTCGTGTATTTAAATGCGAAATTTTACTTTACTTGGAACCAAATACTTGAAATGTTCAAAAGCGTGCATTTGAAATGCAGTGCATTTCAAATGCAGGCTACTAAACAGCCCCTAAAACCTAATGCATTTAAGTCAATGATATGTTGTAAGTTTGATAAAGAGGTTGATCGTCAAATATATTTAACATAACAAAGGCATGCCATTGTACCAAATTATGCATTTGTGGATTAACACTAAATCGGATTGGTGGGGGCATCAGGAAATGTGAGAGGGTGTAAAGGCTGATTGGTGTAATAATTTTCTTTGTGCCTTCCACTTCGAAAGGCTTGAGTATGTCAAGAATATACTAGCTTTGAGTTAGAAAGAGACCTTGCCATGGCATAACTGGGGAAAACATGCACATGGCCAAGAATAATGACCACCATGAGAACAAGAAAAAAATAATTTACAAAGATATTGATGTGACATGACAGAATATTTCTTTACCGTCTCATTTATGCACAGTAATAATGATGCATTTATATGTTTGTTTTCAGTAGTATATATACACACTTATCATTCATATATTAAAGATGGTCGACTTATATGTATTCTAAATTTACTAATATATGCATATCGCTTTACACTTTAGGTTGGCCGTGTGTGAAAGTGAACTATTTGGTTTAACTCAGGGATCTTTATTTGAGGTGACCATTAAATGTGTCAAACAGCCCACTATTTTCTGCTGTATAACAGAAACAAATATTAATGGTGGAATGAAATGATGAATCGTTGAGCTTATTTTATAAAATTAAGAGAATAAACATATTATCAACATAATAAAACTTGCTTAATAAATTTAGTTAATAAACTAAGAAATTTAAGATAAGATAAATTTTCTCAAGCACTAATTACTAATCAAGATCATAATTATGAGTGAATTAATCTTACGCCCACTAATTATATTATTAATATAATATGTTTTACATATAAATACTTTATGAATAATCAAATAATAAAAGAAAAATCAACTCAAACAAATTCCAATAAAATATAGAAAAATATAGAATGATTTTTGCAATATTATAAATTTAATTTAAAATAGCGATAACTAAAATATAAATTAACTTGTGCTCATTATCCCTATTCGATTTATATTTAAGAGAACCTAGACATATACACTAAACAAATATAATCTTATACGATTGCATAACTTAATCTCTTTTTCAAAAAAACAAAACTCTAAGTTAATCTACAGACACCATCATCATTAACATATTTGCCAATACATGATTATTATAAAAGAAAATATTTAGCAAATTATTAAATAATAATACATAAAATTTATCATCATGAAATTACTATTCAATTAAACATAAATCACATAAGCTCAGCCTAAAAAAGAAATAGAAGAAGAATACTTCTTCTTCAAGGCCAGAGCGGAATAGGAGGTGAGGTCCATAAGCACACTCATCAGCTTAATTATAAAATAGCAAACTTTCAGCATCACGTGATCAATTCTAATGTCACATCTCAGTGTACAGTTTGCTCTTAATTATTTATGCCTCAGATCAATGGCGGTTGAAAAATAAAATTACTCTCATTAGCTTAAATTTAAAGTCTTTCTCTTCGAATAATATTTTTGAGATCAACAGTTAACCCTACATGTCGAGGTACTCATTTTTTTATACCATAAGACCAGACTGGAGTTTAGAAAGAAATGAATAATAATTTTTCACACTATTTAAATAAATATTTTTAATATCATTATCTTCAAAAAATTTCTCAAATATTGATTACAGTTCAAACTCAAATATCTATCAGTGGGGGACAATTGTACAAATCAGTGCAAATAGTCAAACAAATAAACAATCAAGATCAAGAATCATAGACTTTTTCGCTACAAAATCAATCATAGAGGTCAACTGAAGAACAGGTAAGGTGGGTTCTCAAACTCAATGATTGAACTCAGTAACTAATGCCCATGTCCTCCATATATCACCACTCCTTACACGCTAAGTCTTACAATCAAGGCTTTCAAAATCCAATCTTTCCAGCTTATAGGCTTAAATTATTGGATTAAAAATAAATTTGTTTCGGTTATATATAAAACTAACTTTGATGAGTTTTTATTAAGAAAATATGATTAAATTCTTCTATCACATTAATATCATTAATTTCTCATTGTATAATCAATAGCAAATATATCACATTAAGTGATATCTGTAAAAAAAACACCTTAAGATGAAAAGAGTATTTAAAGTGTGTTAATTTTAAGTCGAATGGAATAGTAGATAAGACACTGCAGAGATTTACTTTTGTGAGGACTTTAGATCTAGTTTGTTTCATAAAGCAAAGCTATAGTTAATTACCTCTCGTCTTGAGAGAACTTTCGATTAGCTAGTCGTTAGTAAACTTAGCGTGGTATATAATAGCAGCATGTGGAGTTTAAAATTTAGAATTTAGAATTTATGAAATTTATTATATTTAACTTAAAGCGGATGGTTGGGGAGCGATGGCGATCTAGATCTATGGTTATCATCCGGTATCGTGGTCCATTACTTAGTCGAGGAGGTGGTCGACTAACGGGAAGGATCTTTGTCAAACACATGAGTTCGTCGTCCAAGGTGTCCTTGTAGACTGGGTGGTGTTTATCTAAGAAACAAGCTTAAGTCTAGTAAGCAGAGGGCTTTTGCCCTCTTCCTATGGTTTACATCTCAAAGAGGCGAGTCATTGGGAGCATACGAGCTGATCGTTAAGTAATATAATGGTATCATTTAGCGACAACCACGTTGAGGACTACATGTACTACTCATATATGCTTCGTCAAACCGCAGACAGCCACATCCTTGATAGCATGAGATTGTTTGAGAGTAAACATAGTTGCATACTTGATTTGACTTTGACTCTTTTGTGAGCTAAGGTTTTCTCAATTTGTCACCTCAGACAAACAATTGTAGATGGTGAATTGGATTTTTTAGCTTTAAGTTCTTTAAAAATTAAATTTCATTTAAGCATCTAAAATTTGGTGATTTATTTGATTTTTTATTTGCATTGATACTTGAGTTTGATTAATTCAATTTGAGGTTGGAAGTACATTTTTATGGTAAGTATCCTCTATGGTTGAAATCTTCATTTAACACATCGTATGGTTCATCGTTTGTTGTTTGGATCCTGTCATTATTAATTTCATAATGAGGATCAAATCTAGTCATATCATTCTTCTCGAGATGTTTTATTATGTTGAAAATATTATAATAAAATCATTAGATTTTTTTGGTTTTGTTAACGGACGGTCTAAGACCAAGGAATCAACCTAAACATTCCACAGAAGCATTGGATAGTATCGAGGCCGCTGTTTAAATCATTTAATTTATTATTTTTTAGATCTATCAATTTAATAATAGAGGATCATCTAGATTTATATTTTGAGGATTTTGAATTTGAGAATATTGAATATAATATCTTAAATATTTTGATAATGGTTACCTCAGTGATATCTTCAATCAATCGGTATCATTGGGGAGTTAGGATATAGTCGTTACACTCGAATGACTAATTCACGAGATTTTCTTAGGCAAAAGCTATAACATCATTAGGTTTTGTTAACGGACTGGTTCTAGACCCAATCGATCAACTGCGCATCGACACTAAATTTAAGCATTTAGCATAGTGTCGGAGTCTATGCGGGTGTATTTAAGAATGTTTGCACACTTTTGAGGTTTTAAACATGTTTTATAATGTGTGCAAGAGTTTAATTGAATCCTTAATTAACGCCTTTTGTTCGCTTGTACAATGTGTTGCGAATCCGGTGGCGTTAGACATTTCAGCTCTTATTCAATTAATTGAAATAATATATGTTTGCTTTTGCATTTAGTTTTGAATTCATTGAATTCTTAAACTTAAATAAGACTTAGCTAATGTTTGTTGATGAGCTCGCAAAATCATCACGAATCTCATTTAAATTCTTTAGGCCACTTCTGATTCATCCAATCCGTCACGTAGTGCAACTCAAGTGCTTATTGAAAGGCTTTACACATCTTCGTTGGCAAGCTAATTTATTTTATTCTTGCCTGTATGTGAACTATCAAGTTGATGAGCCTTCAAGTTCTCAATAAATTCATCATATTCAATATTTGTTCCGGCTCACAGATGAGCTCGTGAGCTTATTCAAGTTTCTTTTGATTTAATAAGAGATTTGGCCACCGTGATAAATAGTGTGAACTGTATATTTAATGAAACTCCTGATTTAGGCTCACTCATGAGCTATTTAATTGTTGCAAATCTTTTATGAACTAAATTAGGATTTCGTTCTAGCTTAAAAATAAATATTTAAAGATATTACAAATCCTGTGAGTATCAGTTTCAAAATCAGATGTAAGATCCAAATGTTTCTTTGAAAGATTTCATTCATGTTCACTATGAGTTGCCCAATTTTGTTCTTGCTTCTGAGCCATTGTTAGGTAATGTTCTTATATGAAGTAAATTCTCAAGACTTTACAAGTTCCCTTTGTAAGTCTCACTTAAACATAATTTTGCAAACCTTTTTTTTTTTTTTTTTATTTCAAGCTCTTGTAATTTTGGTTTGATTTTATTTTATTTTATTTTATTTCAACTTAAATTTTCATTTCAAATTCAACTTAAGTTACTTTCAAGTTCAATCATTCTCTTATTTATTTTCATTCAAGTCATTTGTTATTGTCTAATCTGATGAAATTTGAGGCGTCGTCACTAGAGGCTGCGTCGGGGATCTTTTGACCACCACACTCTTCTAAGCCTTGTGATTCGTTCTTACGCGTGGTCGTAGTCTCTAATCTCACCACGCTCTTCTAAGTATAGTGAAGTCTTCAAACTCGTTAGAGCATAACGAGGTCTTGAAATACTAACATAAAATAAAATATACATATATATATATATAATATATTTTTGCATGTTGATTTTTATCTTCTCCTTCTTTGTTAGTTGTTGCACAAACTCCTCCATTGGTTTAGTGCGCTTCAGCACTGAGTGAAGCCAATCTCGCTGTGTATATCCTCTCATCACCAGTAAAGAGGCATGCTTCAGTAAGAATGAGTGCTGATCTTGGCTACTAATCTTCAGCCGCTTATTTCTCTGCTCTTCTGAAGCATTAATAGCTTCTTTCATGAATGGTTCTTCTTCAAAAGAAATTCCCATTCACATCCGAAAGAAACAAATGCAATTTCTAGAGTAGAACCATATAATTTCTCATCATCAGAATGCCAAGCTACATAGTCTGAACTGCATTAATATCTATTCAAGATCAGACTATTGAATCTACTTCCAGGAAGAGCTTCATGAATTACTTGCAAGATGTCTCTAAGCACAGGGCATCCATCCCAGGTGTATGCATATGGCTGATAACCACTATATTTTAAACTAGTATGTCCTTTGGTAAAAGGTAAGGTAGCCAATGCTCTAACTCCTCAGCCCATGAAAACAGTAAAACAGCGGGACAAACACTTAATGTAGGACTTTTATCCATGAAGCAATAAGCAATGGCAATAGCCTGAATAGTCTTCCCTAGTCCCCTGTCATTAGAGGTGTAAACGAGCCGAGCTTAAGCGAACAGAACTCTTATTCGTGTTCGGCTCGTTTAAAATTTGTTTTGTTAGATTTGGCTGTTTATATATCGAGCAATTCTTATCGTGATTTCATATAATCCAGAACACAATTAACAACATTTTGACAGTATGTGAGGAGAATTCAAACGTCTTTTAAGCATAGTTTTACATTTAACTATCTTGCATTTGTGATATATAATAATAATAATAATAATAATAATAATAATAGTAATAAATAAAAATAATAGTAATAAAATAATAATAATAATAGTAATAATAATAATAATAATAGTAACAAATAATAATAATAATAATATAATATAATATATTTTTTTATTTCGAGCTAAATCGAGCCGAACACGATCGAACAAACGATTGTTCGTTCGACTCATTTATATATCGAAACTTGAAATGTGTGTTAGAATGCTTAGCTAACTAACGTTTTAACGAGCGAAATTGCACGAACAACGAGCTTTTCGACCTCTACATGTCATCAGAATGAGAAAATTTTTTAAAATAAAAGACATTCTTAATTTTAATTAGTAATTTAGATCAAAATTTTTTTATGAAAATAAATGTCCGCACGACGGACTACCATGACGCAGACCACGTCGCCGGTCGTCCGTTTTTTTTTTTGTATTTTGCTTTCGGTAGCAGAGAGAGAGAGAGAGAGAGAGAGCGCGCACGTTGCACGGAGAGAAGAGAGAGATTATATATATATATATATATATATATAATTTTAATAAATATATATATATATATATATATATATATATATATATATATATATAAATAATAATTTTAATGCATATATATTTCACGTGATTAAACATGAATTATTATTTATTTTTTTTATATATTTATATTTTTATATTTTTTGTTATTATTATTATTTTAGATTTTTATACTTTTTATATTTTTATATTTTATATATTTTTTATATATTTTATATTATTTATATTTATTATTTTATATTTTATATTTTTATATTTTATATTTTTTTGTTATTATTATTTATTTTATATTTTTATTTTATTTTATATTTTATATATTTTTATATTTTTTATATTTTTTATATTTTATATTATTATTTTTAATGCATAAATATAATATTTTTTTATATTTTATATTTTTAATATATATTTATGTGATTAAAGATTAAGAATTATTATTTATTTTACTTATTTCTTTTGTCTTTCTTTCTAATTTATAAATCTTCATAATTTTAATAACTTTTATATATTATTTTCTTAATTTATAATATCAAAGTTATTAAAAATTTTGAAGATTTATAAATTAAAAAAGAAAAAAAAAAGAAATAAATCTAAAATAATAATAATAACAAAAAAATATAAAAAATATAAATATATAAAAAAATAAATAATAATTCATCTTTAATCACGTGAAATATATGTATTAAAAATTATTATTTATATATATATATACTTAATTAATTATTTATTAAAAATTAATTAATTATTTATTTATTTAATTATTAATGCATATAAAAATAAGTAAATAAAAAAATTTATTTTTTATTTTTTATTTATTAAAATTTATTTAATTATTTATTTATTTAATTATTAATGCATATAAATATACCTATTTATTTATTTAATTAATTATTTATTTATTTATTTATATATTCTCTCTTCTCCAAAAACAAAAAAAAATCCGCGCTAGTCATCCGTTTGACGGACGACTGGCCGACGCTCTCTCGCGATAGTCATCAGCAAACTATTTTCATAAAAAAAAATTTTGATACTTAAATTATTAATTAAGATTAAGAATGTATCTATTTTAAAAATTTCTCCCATAATGAGACAACGTGCGCCTCTCCAAAGTCCAAAACGAATACCTTCCATCTGGAAAGGAAGAAGTACATCTCGCAATGGGAAAATATGTCAGTCCTACGCATCTTTACGCGGGACTCAATCGATATGACGCTGCGGGCATTAAACGGCCAAAAACGACGTAAGACTAAACGCCTATTTTTGCGGTTTAGCCTACCGAAAAGGCGGAATGAGTATATGCGCGGAGAAATTAAAAATATCTTCATTTGGGGAATATTTTTTTATTTGCAGACCGAGAGAGCATTCTAAAAGAAAAGAAGGAGAATGAATCTGGAAATGGAGGCGTTGAGGAAATAGTTCTTTCACAGGACTTTGATGCATGCTTGAACTGCCGGTACTCTCTCAGACCACCGTTCATATTTATTTTTCATGATTTTTAGAGATTTATTTACTCTCTGCTGGTTTTTTTGATTTGCGTTGTAACTAAATCCCAACCAAGAATGAGTATGTTTGACTAATTTTAGGAGATTTGTATTTGTACTCTCATGGTTTTGTTTCACTTTCTGTAGTTGTCGGATCAAGAACAAATCCACCGAGGCAATGGTGTATTTTGAAATTTTAGGAGATTTGTACTCTGCATCTCTGCATTCCTCACCTCTGCATCTGCATCTCTGCACTCTCTGCATTCATTTCTGCACTCATCTCTATACCTCTATATCTGCATCTTGCACTGCATCTTGCACTTATACCTCTGCATTCTATATATATTTCATTGAATTTATTTTTTTAAAACACTAAATTTTTTAATATTTTTAAAATAATTATCATCAGAAAATATATTTTTCAAATCAAAACATAAATAAAACAAAATAATTTTTTAAAATAATTTGAAAACCGTTGATATTTGAAAGATTATTAAGAGATTGATTGATCTATAAAGCTCTATATTGTATGATATATTATTATGAACGCCTATTTTTATTTTGAAAAAAAAAATTCTATCATTTTGAACTTTTAATTCAGAATTGAATTATCTACTTTGGTCTTCACAATTCAATAATTTTCTAGTAAAATGATTGTGTACATCCTCTACTTTGCTTTATTTTCTTAAATTATTATAATGTAATATTAATTTTTAAAAAATGATATTAGATAAAATTCGGTTATTATGTACATCCATCTTATTGCTTCATTTATTCTCTATTATTTCTCAGCTTTTAATATTTCTTTTGCTTTTCTCCGCAGAAGTTTAGAATTAACAATGCCGAGAACTATGAATAATCGCGATTATTCTTATGAAGATTAGATAAAAAAGAGGCTTGATTGCGATTGTACGAATGATGTCATAAATTTTAAATACAAAGACCCACATCAGAAGGAAAGAGGAGTTAATGGATAGTCGATTTGAGTTTTACGACATGATAAACCCATCTACCTTCGCCAATCGATTATATTAACCCAAATGATCTATTTATACATGCAGTCAAAATTGAATCAAAATCGAGTCAAATTGAGACAAGTAAATTGGGTCAATTTCAATATTCTTGGGTCAAAATAATGAAATCCTAATTGTGGTCAAAATCGAGCTAATTTCAACACGGTCAATCAATACATCGAATAATTAAATAAGTCAATTTTTTGGACTCAAATGTGACCAAAATTATTCAGATCAACTTGAACTCGATTAATGAATTACTTATTAAGTCAAATTTTGACACCTATAATAAAGAGTATTTTCTCTACTCACCATACTATCAGTATTTTGTCCTCGCTTTTTTTAAAGTCAGTAGTTTTTCATATAATTATTTTACTTTTGTTGAAAAGATTGGTTCTTACCTCATATTTTTATTAAAATTTAAACATATAATCATAATTGATATAATATTTTATTTCTTATATAACTTAAAACAAGCATTACTCAATAAAATGAGTTATGACAATCCATTTTCATTGTTCCGATAAATTTTATAAATCACAGAACTCACTCTTATAAAAAATGAGCTAAACTTGCAATAGTTCATTCTATCCGAGAATCTGGTTTTATATATATATATATATATATATATATATATATATATATATATAATTAAATTTAATTAAAAGCTGAGTAAAGCTGTTTATATTGTTGCCATTTTTAATATACATTCCTTTCCTTTATTTTGTTATGACAGTTATAAAGGAAAAACGCTACTTTATTTATTATATTTTACTTACATTGAATAGGCTATGATGGAATGCTAATTGATTTTTTTCTGCTTATACGTAAAGTTTTCTTGTTGATCTTTTATTCTTAATCCTTTTTTTAATCCATAAATTCAACGGTTGTTCAATCACAATACAGTGATTCTTGCACATGGCTGCTTTGGTTCATACCAAAAAATTTTTATTTATAGAGTAACTCCAATAGAAGCTTTTAATGATTATTCTTCTGAGTAAAATAATCAATAAATAAAAATAGTATATATATATACTATATGTTATAATGTATATTAAGTAAATAAAATAGAGAAATTAAGTAATCTCAGATAGTCTCTTAATTATTTTTTTTATTTTATAAGCAAATTAGAGAGTTTTTAAAAGCTTTAAAAAATATATATTATTGACTTATTCTCAAATTATCTATTATGAAAACAATAAAAAAAAGTGCATATCCATTCTATGTTAGATAAATAAATAATTTTATAAACTATTTGACATCAGTTGTATTTTATTTATTCTATTTATTATTATTATTTTATTTTATTTATATTTTGATTTAAAAAAATATATTTTATAATGATAATTATTTTTAAAAATATTAAAAAATTTAGTGTTTTAAAAAATAAATTCAATGAAATATATATAGAGAGTAGATATAGAGGTGCAGAGTTACAAGATAGAGACAGAGGTATAGCATGTATGCAGAGTACAAAGAGAGATATAGAGGAGAGACAGAGGTCTGAGAGCAGAGCAGGCAGAGATAATGCATACCGAAATCTCCTAAAATTATAAACAACACCATTGCCTCAAGAGGGATTTAGCACTGTGATCTCAACAATGCGCTACAGAAATGAAACAAACCTGCATGAGAGTAAATACAAAGAAATCTCCTAAAATTCAGAATTACAATGCTTGGTGAAGTAGATCCAACAATGTGAATCAAACAAAATCAGCAGAGAAATACCGAAATCTCTAAAAAATCATGAAAAATAAATATCTGGTGACAAGAGTGCAGAAGCTTCACGCACGCAGTCTCCTTTGGAAAGAATTTCAACGCTCCATTTCAGGATTCATTCTCCTTCAGCTCTTTTCAGAATGCTTCGCTGCAGATAAAATCACCACCGCCAAATGAAGATATTTGGTCTTTTAAATTTCTCCGCGCATATACTCATTCAGTTTCGGGTCGGGCGCTAAACCGCTGGAAAATATCGATGCCTTACCCATTTTGGTCAGCAATGTCGCATGATTGGAGTCCGCACGTAAAGATACGTGCGGACTCCGGACGTAATATTTTCCCCTCGCAATGACCTTGGAAATCTTGTTAGGAGGTCATCAACTTGTTCTTCTGAATAGTGCTCCTTCCAAGAAGGTACAAGGCTTATGGCAGCATAATTTTGAAGAGTTCGAATGGCTCACAATGTGGTATACAGATGTCTTGCCACTCAATAACCAGTAACTTCTTAATGCATTTCAACACTGAATCACAGTCCTTCAATCTAAAGCCCTTGTGAAGAACTGACTCCCTTGGCTCTCACTTACTCGAAAATCCAAAGCTGAATATATAGCTGCCTCCACGATCCTAAAGCACTCCACGAAGCCAGGGAAGCCAAAACTAGACAAAGGCTCCGGCGAATGGCTGGTAGCAGTACGAAGAATGTGAAGATAGGGAGGCCGATGAGAAGAGCGAGAGCTTTCTTCCGACGAAGGAGACCGTAGCCAGTGACGGGGCAGTGGGGCTTCCTCATATGCGGCGGAATTGGAAATCACGGCGATAGGGTTAAGCTCCCGACATGGCACCGCCAACGCGCTTGCCGGAGAGGGAAATAGGAGGATTGGGGGGTTCAGCTCGGAGACAGAGACGGACGAGAGAAACGGCTATTAAGACTCCGACTCCTTTTCAGATCGGCCCAAATGAGCGGCGGCTACAGTATATATATATATATATATATATATATATATTTAAATCACGTGAAGGAGCATGAGCAGGCATATTTGGCAGCTTGATATTAATTGCATTGGATGGTGGAGATATGAGAGTGGGGAGCTATAAGTTTAAATACATTAACCGATTGTGATTAAGAGATAATTAGGTGAATTTATCTCGAAATATATGCTAACTTGATGAAATTTTAATTGCGTCAACTTTAGTCATATTGGATATCTATTCTAGATAATTTACATTTGACAATTGATGTTTGTTTGTAACTGAGGTCGTTTGATGACATCGGTCAGGGCCACTTCGCTCAAAATACGCATTATCGCTTCTGATCGTTCTACGTTCACATAAACTCACTCGAATTGAGCGTGAATAGTCTCATTTGATAGGTTTCGACGTTTCGGAGCTAACAACGCAATCAAATTTGTGAACGGAGGTCATTTGGTTTGCGTCGGCGTCTCCTGACCTCAATATATGTAAAGGTTAACGACTTCGACGCTTTGATCGATCGTTATGCAATATTTATATTGGCCCGCCACGTTAACGTAATGTCATAGTCGACGGAGGTCATTTGAGTTGATTTTGGTGTCGTCCTGTGTATTTCAACCTCGATTTGCGTGCTATCATTTCAAATCATTTGACATTTACACAAACTAGTCTGAATTGAGCGCGGACAATCTCATTTAATAGTGATGTTTGCTAAAGGCGTGATCGCCACGAATGGAGGTCGTTCAACATCGCCGTAATTTTTCGACTTCGATATGTGGTCGACACATTAATGCTGAGCACTTAATCAATTGTTAGATTAATATTTATATTTTGATCAATTTGACGTTCTGAACACGACGGCGAGTCTGCGTCGATCGAAGGTCATTTCGATCATTTTCGCGATGCTCGTCGTTTTAAGCTCGATTTGCGTACTCAAAGTCCGTTGAATTGACTTGTGATTGAATTCGACTTATAACATATATGAAGGTCAACAATATCTTTTTTTCCTCCAATACACTTGCCAACACTAGCTTGAAGTTCTGTCACTCACACATTTTGATACAAAATATACAATTTGCTACTTCTCTTATAATCCTTACATGGTATCAGAGCCCACACACTCTAACGAGTTGATCCCTAACTTCAATATCATGGCCTACGATATCACCACCTGTCTTTCACTGGTATTCATAAATCTAGCAGCCCAATTTCCTCTCAAACTCACCCAACAACTACCTGTCATGAATGGCAAGCTCAAGTTATGTCATGAATATACTAGTTTTAAGTTATCCATGTACCTACAACATTAAGCGGTGTTAATAGGAGGGGACCCATCATGGAATGTGAGAAGTGTGTAATATTTTTCTCTGTGCCTTCCATTTTGAAAGGCTTGAGGAGGTCATGAATATACTAGCACTGAGATAGAAAGAGACCTTGCCATGGCATAATTCGGGAAAGCACATGACCAAGATCAAATAATGGGCATCATGAGAATAAGAAAAAATAATTTATAAAGATATTGATGTGGCATGACATAGAATACATCTTCACTGTCTCATTTATGCACAGCCATAATGATGCATTTATATGCTTATTTTGAATAGTATATTATGTATATTTGATCACTACATACTAATAATTATCGACCATGAATAGAATGATAACCAATTTTGTATGAGTTTTGATATCAAAAAATTCTACTAATCAAGAAATCTGGTGTTGAAAATAAACTAATTTGAAGTGAAAACCGGTATCAAACACTTAAAATGTCATTGGAAACTTTGGGATATCATTTAAATCCCTAAATAGTCTTCAAACACGGAGTGTTTATAGTGAATCTCAACGGCAATCTAACAAGCCCAAGATCTCAATTGACTTTTTGAGCATTCAAATACTTAAAATACATCAAATGATCAAAGGAATTATTTTGATCGATGAGTGGTTGATTTTGCATGTATTTACACTTACTCCTCCAATATATAAATAGCCTCATTTCTCATGAGGGGGCAAGAGAGAGAGCTCTAAAAGCAAGATCCTCCAAGCATAATCGTCACCACTGACGGCCAACCATCGCCATACAACCGGCCGATCCTCACCGTCTTCAATCTTTTGGTCCCATCATTCTGACCTTCATGGTCAATGTCATGTCACCATCATTCTCTTCACAAGCGTTATCACCGAGCATACACTTGTTGTTTCTCATATCTGATTCTATAATCGTTATCGGAAAAATTTTGTACAAACAGATACATAGTGTAAGATTTTCTTTTGAGGTAATTTTTTTCCTCTTTCCGCTTTTCAGTAAAAAAAATTTCTGGAATTTTTTTGTTCACTCTTTAAATACTTATGTGTGTGCTGAATTTTATAATAAGATTAAGATGAAAACTTTTACTCTACTGTAATTGGTTTTCAAGGACGCAACCATTTTAAATTTAATTCTAATGTATTTCACTCTTCACTCTTAACTGCAGGAATGATTTTACAATACAAACAAAATACTAGTGGCTGCTTAGTCTACGTCTTTAATAAATGCTTTCCGCACCTTTTCAAGTGCCAGTGGTTTTTCTTATCTCCACTAGCAACTTGATAATATAATTCTAAACACAGTGGCAACTTCTCTAGTTCTCAACTTAGTTGTACTCTCTACGAGTGAAAAACATGAATCGTAGGAATATATGATTCCGATATATATATATATATATATAGGATTTTAACCGCTAATGCAGTTTAATGGAGGTTGTGAAGAACCTGGGTGGTCCAATGAGTTTTTAAATAGCAGCAGAAAATTGAACTCATGAAAGGTCACCAACTTCTTAGCAGCTTTAGTGGTGCGAACCTTTTTAATTAATAGAAACATGGTGGTCCAAAGTTTTCTTCAGCAATAGAAAAGGATGACGAGACCTGCAATCTATCGCTGATCGTCATCCATTGCTGAATATTTCCACGAATGCTGCTCAATCCAAGCCAGCACCCATCGTCTTTATTTACGCCGGACAGACAGATTAAGGCTGTGAAAACACAATAATTAAAATCATGGTAAAATCAATATAATCGTTTGTAAATTTTTCGATTTGTTATTTCTCTCGGTGTTTTGAGTTATGCATGATTCCTAACAAATTTTTTTATCAATATAAAATATAAAGGCTAAAGAGTAAGTTTGTAAAAACAAGTGCATTCCATGAACAATTCAATGCTTGTTCATATAATGATTATTTTGCTAGTTTATTTATATAATCAATGAAGGTTGAACATAATTTTAAAAGCTCGACATATAAATGATTAAATTTGAATACTATTTTTTTTCAATTATACTTGTGAATATTCTCATTGTTATTCAAAAAAATAACTTGGTTAAAAGCAATAAAGTACTCATTCAATGATCAATTATTTTTAATTAATGACTTATTTTATATTATTATATTATTATTTTCTATAATATATATTTGAAATTTTGTGGTATATATATATATATATATATATATATATATATATATATAATAATTTTTATATATTTATATATCTAATATTTAAACTTCAATATTACATAAATAGCATTTAAATCTTTAATATTATATAAAAATATCATTATCATTATTTTTAAAGTAGACTTTATTTTATTTTATTTTATTTTTTTGACAATTTGAGCTATTTTCACGAGAAATCCACGCACCAATGCATTCCTAATGAATTAAACCTAGGTTCTCCCAAAACGAAGTAAGGCCTCAACCAATTAGTTGAGACAAATAAGGCTAAAATGAAATTCACCCTTTCCATGCACATAAAAAGTGGTGAAAATGTATAAAAATTGTTTGTTATGCATGCAATTCTTCTAAAAAAAATTATGTATATTTTTATATGCATATATATGATGTAAATATGAAATAAATCCTTAGATACATAGATTTTAAATTTTTATTAATTTTTAAATTTCATCATATAATTTGAATGTCACCTAATGAATGGTGACAATTTTTTTTATTAAACTTGATAAATGCAATTATATCTACTAATTAAGTTATATGTTTAAATTTCTAACATCAAATAAAATATTAAATAAGCTTTATTAAAACTCGATTTTGACTCGAGCTAAATTAGAAAATTTAAAAATAAATTGAATCATATTTAAGTTAAATTCAGTTTTTTTTTCGGTTATGCTGTTCTGTGGTTTCTTTTTTTCTCCTTTTTTTTGAAGAAATTAATAGTTTTACCTCTTCTTTCTTTCATAATAGCCTCCGTGATGAAGCAATTTTGCTCCCACGTCTTCTATCTTTTAATTTCATATATTATTTCTTATTTTCTGAATCAGGCATTTATTCCTTTCTGTTTGTTCGTCGTTTTCTTTTCACTTTATGGGCTAACTTCACCTTTATTCGTGAATTAAGGGTCAGCTCACGCTGCTGATCATCACAAATCTCTAAAACGTTTCTGTAGAACGTAGTTTGCAAACTGTTCTTTAATCAAAGGCAAGCAACAACATGCATGCAAATAAATGTTAATGCTGGAGATGACAGACAAAGAATTATCGTCAATGCATGAATCTCAGAAGATTATTGTTAAAGAATTTTCTGTAGGGTTGCGTCTCTAAGTTAGTAATTAAATTCACTCGATCAAATATCTTTCCCAAAAAAAAGAAGAGAGCAGTTTACATTGGGCTGTGGGGACGGCAGGTGGAGATCCTTCTTCCCAACTTTGAGACTTCCATTAAAATCATACTAACTCCCTAATTTAGTTGAGAGTAGCGCTCACATTGCCTAAGAAAAAAAAATTTCAGGGAATTCAATGCAGAAGCGCCAGTAGGCAGCTTAATTTGTATAGGGGTATTTTGGTTGCTATTATGATGATTACTTGTGGGATCAAACTATGGCAAGAAAGTGAAGGTTTAGGTCATTTGAGTCGCACACGAAAATTTTGGATAAAAATATAATTATTAAATTTTGTTAAAATAAAATTTTAATTGATTTAATATTGATATGGCTCTCAAAATACCACTACCAAAGACAAATCTTGATGTTGATATGATTTTGAGTCAAACCGTCGAGATCAAGCATTTAAAATATCATTGAAATCTTTGGGACATCAATTAAATCCCAAAACAGCTCTCAAATATGGAGTGTTTATAGTCAAATCGAAGGCCTCGACGAGCGGATCTAACGAGCCTAAGATCTCATAATTCGACTTCATTTGGGCATCCAAATGCTCAAAATACATCAAATGATCGGAATCATCCAGAGCGTCCGATCGGTGGGGAGTGCTTTACATGAATTTCAAGAATGCCTCCTCCCATCTATAATAACATTTCATTCCTCAAGAGCCAAGGGGAAGGAAGTGAAGTGAAGTGAAGTGAAGAAGAGGAACCAGACGGCCGCCAACCACTACCGCCGCCACCGTGGTCGATCCTTGGCCAACCGCCTGGCAAGGAAGAAGAGAAGAGACCAAGCAAGGAAGAAGAGGAAGAGCAAAGGAAGAAGAGGAAGAGTCCAAGCAAGGAAGAAAAGGAAGAGTCAGGAAGAAGAGGAAAAGCCCAAGTGGGGAGGAAGAGAGAGCTCTGAAGCTTGAAGATCCTCCAAGCAAGATCGCACCCCAAGCAAGATCGCACTCCGGGCCATCAACCTCGCCACCGCCACCTTCGCCACTAATTGTACTGATTCCCACCAAGTTACTCAAGATCTCCACCATCAAGAATTTACAACTGATCATTGTTAGCTTGTTATTCCTCTCATATGCAATTCGTAATCTTATCGGGAAGATCTTGTACTCAAAGATACATAGTGGAAGCTTTTATCACAGTGGTTTTTCCCCTCTTCGAGGTTTTCCACGTTAAAATTGAGTGTCACTTGTTCGCTCTTTAATTACCTGTGTGTGTGCTGGACTTCACAACAAGGCTAGGCATAAACTTTCACTCTACCGTGACTGGTTTTCTAGCACGCAACAAATATATTTTGAGATGAATGTAATATAAAATAAATTAGTATTTTAATGCACTTTTTTCAAAATAAATTTCTTAAAATTGAGATACCTTATGATAAAAATTTTATTTAGAATATAGTAGATCATTTGTTGCTTTTAACTTAAAAGGCGTGCATTATTTAAAGAGTTTTAAAGAATGTAAATGTTAATTCACAATTTTATTAGCAAATAATTATATTTTAATTTTTTAAATTATATAAATATTTAAATTTGTACTTTTTTTTAATATTGTTAGTAAAATAATATTTCTATTAGGTGACTTAAAAGAAGATGAATACAATAAGTTTTATTTTTTATTATTTTTTCTCACTCTTCTAAAAGTGGAATTTTGTTATTGCGTGCTAGAAAATCAGACGAAGAAAAGTTTTCACTTCATTGTGAAATCCAAAGACACACGGTATTTAAAAGAACAAGAAAATTTTAGAATTTTATGTGAAAACCCCGAAAAGAGGGAAAAATCACGCCTAAATAAGCTTCCACTATCCTGCTTTCAGAGTACAAGATCTTCCCGATACCAGGATTACGTATATGAGAAAGGAACAATGGCTATGTGACAACGCAACAGTAATAATAGCAGAAGAAGCAGATGATGGTGAATGGTGGAACAATCATTATGAAAATGCGAATAATTACTGAATAGTGAACAATCATGAGAAACAATCAATGGTAGAAGTCATCATGATGGAGGCCGATAGATTGACGAGGCAAAGGATCAGCGTGGTCGACGACCGGGTGGTTGGCAAAGACGATGTTTGGAGGATCTTTAGAGCTCTCTCCTCTCTTGTTTGGGTTTCATCATATGAGAATGAGAGGCTATTTATAGATTGAGTGATGTCTCTAAATATATGCAAAAACGACTCTCCATCGGACTCATGATGATTCCCTTGATTATATGATGTATTTTGTGTATTTGAATGCCCAAATGAAATGAATTGTAAGATCTTTGGCTTGTTGAACTCATCGAGACGCCGATTTGACTATATAAACACTCCATATTTGAGAGAGCTTTTAGAATTTAACGATGTCCCAAAGTTTGAATGATATTTTAAGTGAATCTCGATATTCATGACACTTGCTTGGCATCAAGATTCGTGGTTTTGAGGAATTTTCGGTCATATCATTGCTCTCTATTTTGGATGATATTATCTCAATCATCAAAAAAATATATGTGCCAAGTACTTTAAAATAACAAATTCTTCAAAGAAATATAGATTAACCACACATTTTGAGAAACAGATCTTCATGTAAGATAAGATTATGATTAAAGATACGCGACGACAATATGTGTAGGTATACGCGATAAAAATTTCAGTGACGAATCCATCCGGTCTACGGCCATGGCTTCCTCGAGCGGCTACATGAAAGACGCCTGGCGTATGGGCGGGTCGACGGGTCAGAATACGGCGTGAACCATGTGGGTAGCCGGATGGCCTGATGCGAAGCTGCCGCAATCACGGTATGACGCGCAGAGCGGATGGTGTCGCATGGGGTCAGGTCGGGTCGCTGAATGGCGACAATGGTCAGACGGCGAAGCGGGCGTCGAGCGGATCGGCGGGTCCCGACGGCCAGCGTATGTGGGTAGCTACTGCAGAGCGCGGCGTCTGGCAACGACAATTTTGACGATTCGAGCATGGTTTTAGGCTTTTGATGATTTTACCTTTTTCTCCTATAAGGAATCTATAAAATCCCGGCTGGGGAGAAGGCACACTTCTTCAATGCTCTGCTTCTTTTCATCTTGAGTGAGGTTCATTTGAGTCGATGGATTTACGTCGTTGTTCAGTTTTCCCGAAGAGGCTTCAACCTCGTTTGACCGTCCGGGTTTGGAGGCGATCGGCACCAGATACGCCGAGCTTTTCCTCGAAAGAGGCCAAACCTCCCGGATCGTCCGGTTGGAGGCGATCGGCATGAACATCGTTCAGTTTTCCTCGAAGAGGCCAACCGACCTCGCCGAACCGTCCGGCTGAGGCGACGCCCACAGTTACATCGCGGTTTCCCTCGAAGAGGCCGTTTCGCCGACACCGAAGTCAGGCGATCGCGCGCAGATTTACGCCGTTGTTCGATTTTCCTCGAAGAAGCGCCAACCTACTTCGCCTGACCGGGTCGGAAGCGATCAAAGCTCACTGATTTACGCCGTTTTCCGCTCAAAGAGGCGCAACCCTCGTCGACCGTCGTTGAGCAATCGGGCCAGACTTACGTCGTGTCTACGCTTTTCCTCTAAGAGGCCAAATTACGCTCGGACCGTCCGGGTTGGGCGATCAAGAGAGACGATAACCGGAGACGGGGTCGGGCGATGCTCGACGATGGTGGCAATGAAAGTGGTCGGCGATGACCGGCGACGATGAGATAACCGAGACGATGGACGGCAGAGATTGTCGGCGATGGTCACGGCAGCGATCACGACATGGTTGGTCGATGCAGCAGAATCGAATGAGACGATCAATCTGGCACTAACGCAGATTCGGATGAGCGACGAGCAGGGTGACAAAGATGCGGCGTACAGAATAATCGACGGTTAGTACGCACTGACTGGTTGGCTCGACGGGTATTCGGTGAATGCAACCGGCGAGCGGGTGGCCGGCAAGGATGAATGGCCGTTGCGGTGAACAAAATCAGTGCGGTCGGCCAGAATGGGCGACCGTGGTTGGCCCGACGGTGGTCGACAATAAGCAGAATGATAGATGACCGGGCGTTTGGTAGTTTACGGGATGACCGGCGACGCAGTGACCGCAAAATGTGATGGTCGAGCGACCGACGACCGGGTGGCCCAGGGTGGCTGATGCAATCGCATCGAATCACGGCATAATGCCTTTATTTGGACGATCAGTGGTGACCAAGATTGCAGCGATGGCGAAAGCCGGCGTGGACCGGCGATAGGGATTTTGACTATCCGGGTTGTTTGTCAGTATGACGATGACGTTAACCGATGATGTTAACCTCTGTGATGAATTAATCGGATTTTGACCCATCAGATTGTTGTCGAGTGTTATCCGATGTTAACTATGAAAGAGGTCAATTGAGTCCGTTGAGGATTTTGACCTATCGGTTGTCTTCAGTGTTAACGACGTTAACTGCATATGGGTCAATTGAATCCGCCGAGGATTTTGACCTATCCGGTTGTTTGTCGAGTCTTTACCGACGACGCCAATCGGTAAGATCAATCCGGGATTTTGACCTATCCGGTTGTTTGTTGGGGTGTTACCCATCACGTTAACTCATGGAAAGAGGTCAAATTAAATCCGAGATTTTGACCTATCCGGTTGTTGTTTGAGTGGCGACGTTAACTCGTGTGGAAGAGGTTGATTAATCCGCCGGTGATTTTGACCCATCCGAGGTTGTTTATCGGTGTTAGGCGACGCAACTCATGGAAAAGGTTGAATTGAATCCGAGGATTTTGACATCCGGTTGTTTGTCGAGTGTTAGCGATGTTAACCTACGCGGGGCAGTCCACTAAGAATCTTTGGACCTATCCTGAGGTTGTTTGTCAGAGTCTTTGCTCGATGACGTTAACTTGTGTGGAAGAGATCGTAGTCCACCGGACCTTTTGATCCATCTGGTTGTTTGTCGAGTCTTTGTTTGATGACGTTAACTTGTAAGGATGAAGTCCACCAAGGACCTTTTGACCTATCAGGTTGTTTGTTAGAGTCTCGTCACGACGCTAACTGGAAGAGATCGTAGAAGTTCACTAAGGACCATTTGACTATCGTTATTTGGAGTCTTTGCTCGATGGCGTTAACTGTATGGAAGAGTCGATTAAAACATCTAATTGTAGAAAGTTTCTCTTTAACCTCGCCTTTTTCATTAGTATCGACTTGCTTCGAACCGATAATCAATTAGATAATATCGATTTGGATAATATTTTGAGATTAAGATTTGCCCCAATTTGACAAAAATCAAGGAAGTTTGATGAATCTTCATTTTTCGCCATACCCTTAAAAGCTTGAAATGCTACATCTCGATGGTGGTTTTGATCGTGTTGGGAACTTGGTCGCCATACAAGATGATATAATGAGAATCAATTTTCCACGACGGCCGCCAAATTGTATTTTAGAAACTAGTTGCGAGTAAAAGTTTTAGCTTTGAAATCCAAAGACACACACACGGTATTTAAAGAGTGAACAAGAAAACTTTAATTTTTACATGAAAATCTCAAAAGAGGAAAATCAATGCCGCCCAAGAAAAGCTTCCACTATGTATCTATTTTAGAGTACAAGATCTTCCGACACGGATTACGAATTGAATATGAGAGGAATAATATGCGTGACAACGATGGTTGTAATAATGTAAGAAGCAGATGATGGTGAACTGTGAACAATCACTGAAATGCGAATAATTACCCAGATGGGAACAATCACCGGAACGCAAAACAATCACCGAAGTCATCATGATGGAGGCCGACAGATCGACGACGAGGATCATGGCCAGGGTTCGGACCGCCGTTGCAGTGATGCGGCGGGAGGATCTTTAGAGCTCTCTCTCTCTCTGTTGGGCCTCCCCTCATAGAGGAATGAGCTATTTATAGATTTGAGTGGCGTCTCTGGAATACATGCAAAATCCGGGCACCTCTCCATTGGATGGCTCGATGATTCCTGATCATATAATGTATTTTGTGTATTTGAATGCTCAAATGAAGTCGAATTGTAAGATCTTTGACTTGTTTTGGCCTCGAGACGCCGATTTGACTATAAACACTCTATATTTGAGAGCTTTTAGAAATATTACCGATGTCCAAAATTTTCAATGATATTTTAAGTTGTGATCTCATCGAGATCACTGCTTTCGATCAAGATTCGGCTTACTAGAAATTTTCGCATATCGCTTATGATACAATATGATTCGAACTTAAATCTTGGCAAGTTTTCAAAGACATTATCAGTTGAACTAATTGCAGAAAATCAAGTTATATTTCACAAACAACTTTGTATAGTACTTATATATAAAATTAAAAGATCAATAATGGCTGAGGAACTAAATTGGTATAATCCTAACTTGGCAATAGTAATAGGAATTTCATGTATGGTTTCAGTATAATATGGTATATTGCATAAGAAATAGTAATTTCGTATATGATGTGATTACAAGGTTGCATCTATCATGAGAGTAATTTTCTCTTAATAGGCCTTCATGAGACTTGGCTTTCATTGAAGACACCAATATCAGATCGCAGTGAGTGATCATACTTTGCCTTTATAAAGGCTTTGGTGAGCAAATCAGTTGGTGATTATGAACAGAGACATGTCATACAATTACAGGGCCCTCATTAACCTTTTTGTGAACAAATGGATAATCAAGACAAGTTATCTATGCAGTTACAGTTTTAAGCGATGTTAGTAGGAGGGGACCCATCATGAAATGTGAGAGGGGTGTAAAGGCTTAATTTTTAAATTAACTCTTAATAAAAACGTAATTAGCTAATTGACTTAAAAAAAAAATTTAAAATAGCTAGTCGCACAGTCAGCGACTGGCGAAAATTTTTTTAAAAAAAATTTTTTTTTGCGTGGTTTTACCAAGCATCGGAGAGAGAGAAAGCACGAGAGAGAGAGAACGGGGGAGAGAGAGAGAGAGAGAGAGAGGCATGCGGTTTTATTTTTATTAATTTTTTTAATTAATATAATTATTTAAAATATTTAAAAATATATAATTTAAATATATTTTTTATAAAATATTTAATAATTAAATATATATATATTTATATATATATATATATAATTTAATATATAATTTAAAAATATTTTAAATTAAATTTATTTATATAACTTAAAAATATTTATATAATTTAAATATATAAATAACTATATATATATATATATATATATATATATATATATACTTTATTTATATAATTTATATAAAATATTTATATAATTTATTCCTTTTTTTTATTTATTTATTAAAATTATTTATTTATATATTTTAAATATTTTAAATTATTTATATAACTTAAAATATTTATATAATTTATTCCTTTCTTTATTTATTTATTAAAATTATTTATTTATATATTTTAAATATTTTAAATTATATATTAACAAAATTAATAAAATTATATATTTTAAATAATTATATTAATTAATAAAAAATATTAAATAAATTTATAAATTTATATATATAATTAAAATATTTTTAAATTATATATTAAATTATATATATATAAATAAAAAAATAACTAAATATATAAATATTTAGTTATTAAATATTTTATAAAAAAATATATTTAAATTATATATTTTAAATATTTTAAATAATTATATTAATTAAAAAAATTAATAAAAATAAAACCGCATGCCTCTCTTTCTCTCTCTCTCTCCCCCGTTCTCTCTCTCCCTCGTGCTTTCTCTCTCTCCGATGCTTGGTAAAACCACGCAAAAAATAGAAAAATTTCATTTTTTTAAAAAAAAAATTTTGGCGCCAGTCGCCCAGTCAGCGGGCGACTGGCGCTGACTGAAGCAGTCAAATAATCGGCGTCATCGCCGATATTTTAAATTTTTTTTTTAAGATCAATTAAAATTGTTTTATTAAGGATTAATTTAAAAATTAAGTCGGGTGTAAAGGCTGATTGGTGTAATAATTTTCTCTGTGCCTTCCATTTTGGAAGGCTTGAGGAGGTCAAGAATATACTAGCTTTGAGATAGAAAGAGACCTTGCCATGGCATAAATGGGGAAAAGCACATGGCTAAGAATAATGACCATCATGAGAGTAAATAAAATTAAAAATTTAATTTACAAAGATATTGACGTGGCATGACAGATTATATCTTTACTGTATCATTTATGCACACTAATAATGATGCATTTATGTGTTTGTTTTGATTTGTATATTATATGCAGAATCTGATCACTACATAATAATAATGATCGATTAGGAATAGAATGATAACCAATTATGTATGAGTTGTGTACGACCCCATAGAAAGCCATGTAAACATGAAATGAAAAAGGAGAAATTTAATTACTACTGTATTGCACTTTAACTGCAGGAATGACGTTACGATACAAACAAAATACTAATGGCTACTTAGTCTATAAATACTTTCTGCACCTTTGCAAGTACCAGTTGTTCTGCTTATCCACCAACGACTTAGCAATATAATTCTCAACACTGTTGCCGCCCTCTACGAAGGTATATTCTTCTGTTTTATAATTACGTATGCAGAATAAAGTGGAATGAAAACACATGGATTGTTGGAATATATGATTCTGATACTACTTTTTTTTGTGCGTGTTTCAACTTCTAATGCATTTTAATGGAGGTTTTGATGAACAAAGTCCAATGAGTTTTAAATAGCAGTAGTAGGACTGCAATGAACCAAGCATTCAAACTACTCGTGACTTTTCGATTCTTTAAATAAACGAGCAACAGTTGTTGTTGCATTTATATTAAATGACGATTCGTTTAAAGGCTGAAACAAAGCGTTAAGAATCGATAATGGCTCGATTAAGGCTCGATTAGAGCTTGTTCATAAACAGCATCGTTTATATTTCTCAATACACTACTCGGGAACAAGCTCGGCTCGTTTATTTCAAGGCTCGATAAGCCCAATCTGAACCGAGCTCGAACAAGATTTTTTTAAATGAGTTCAAGCTTGAACACCATCCTAAAAGCTCGAATCGAGCTCGAGCTCAATAATGACAAACAAGCTTGAACTCGAACAATCCTCCGCTCGGCTTTGCTCGGCTCAGTTCGTTTGCAGCCTTGAACAGTAGAAAATTGAACTCATGGAAGGTGGCCTACAGAAGGCCTTGTAACCAACTGCTTAGCAGCTTTAGTAGAAGACAGTGGCTCATGGCCAATGCTGGAAACCTCTTTATTCGATAGAGACATGCTGGACCTAACTTTTCATAGAATTTGAAAAGGATGACGAGACCTGCCATCGATCGCCAATCGTCATCCATTGCTGAATATTTCCACGAATGCCCTCAATCCATATCAACACACATCGCCTTGTATTAACGCCGGACGGACAGATTAAGGCTGTGAAATATCTAAAATGATGTAATGGTATACAACTTTTTTTAGGTTTACAAGAATCAAGCCATAACTTTCAGACTGTCATTATAAATAGTTAGATAATATTGAAAAACATAATTTTTATATTATAAATTTTTCAAAAAATAATCAAAATATAGCTAAAATATAATTATCAAATAAGATAATGTTACATTTTTTGCATCGAATGGATGCCCCATTTCTCCCTCAAACAACACAGCTTAAATTAATTATAAAATAGCCAACTTTTCGACTAAAGCAATAGCATCACGTGATCAATTCTTAAAGCACGTCTGAGTGTCTCTTAATTATTTATGCCTCTGACCAATGGCAGTTGGAAAATAAAATTAATGACATTAGCTTAAATTTAAAGTTTTTCTCCTTGGATACTATTTTTGAGGTCGACAGTTGACCCTACATATCAAGGTACTCAATTTTTTATACCATACGACAAGACTAGAGTTTAGAAAGAAATGAATAATAAATTTTCACAGTATTCAAAACAAAATATTTTTAACAATCGAATATTTACAGTTAACATACTCACCGTCTCTTAGCTTAGTTGATGAGCGAGCACGGCCGAAAACCCAGGAGTTGAATCCCAGGCGGGACGCTTATACGTGGGTGGGGAAATCAGTGGGGGCCACACGTGGGTGATGAATGTGGCCAGCGCTTGAGATTAGTCACATTCCATGAAGTGGGATATTGAGTGGATACCATTCCAAAAAAAAATATTTTTAACAACATTGTCTTGGTCATTTTCTTTTGATTACAGTTCAAACTCAAATATCTCTTAGTGGGGGACAATTGTACAAAATCTGTGCTAACAGTCAGACAAATAAACAATCAAGATCAAGAATCTTAAGACTTTTTTGCCACAAAACAAATCATAGAGGTCAACTGAAGAGCAGGTAAGGTGTGCTCTCAGCCTCAATGATTGGACACAGTAACTGATAGCCATCGCCTCCATATATCAGCACCCCTAAGACCCTAACTCTTACAGCCAAAGCTTTCGAAATCCAATCTTTCACGTTCATGAACTATTGGATTGAAAATAAATTTGTTTCAGTTATACATATATATATATATAAAACTGACTTTGATGATATTTCATCCATACTTTCTAAAAATGATAACAGAATGACAGCTCAGTTTTATCAAGAGATTTATACGATCTATTATTATGGAACGAGCTTCGAAAGAACGTGAGTTTAATACATTTGATTTAAGGTTTTGGTGCCTAACAAAATGCATCGTTTAAAAGCTTTGATATTCCACCTATTAGACTTCACCAGGAAACTTAAGCAGCAGAAATGGGATCCTCTGCGACGGCTTCTATTCTCATAATCTCATTCCTTCTTATTTCTTCTTCACACTGTTTAACAGAAAGGGAAACCAGCAAGGTAAGCAAATATGAAGCAGTGATCTTGCCGCTGAGAACGCAGAAGCTTTCACCGCCGCTTTCCCTTGCACGGCCATCCAACAAGATTCTCTTCCACCACAACGTGTCCCTCACCGTCTCCCTCTCCGTCGGAACTCCGCCGCAAAACGTCTCCATGGTCCTCGACACCGGAAGCGAAATCTCATGGCTCCTCTGCAACTCCTCCTCTGGCTACTCCTTCCACCCTCTCTCCTCCTCTTCCTTCTACTTCATCCCCTGCTCCTCTCCCACCTGCAAATCCTATCTCCCCTGCGACCCCTCGTCCCGTTGCCAGGTATCTCTCTCCTACGCGGACGGCTCTTCCTCTGATGGACTCCTCGCCGCTGACCTCTTCCTCTTCCCCGTCAATAAAATCGCCTTTGGCTGCATAACTACTACTTTCTCGTCCTCCGCATCCGACCCCCCACCACTGTTGGACTTCTCGGCATGAACCAAGGCCCCTCTCCTTCATCACTCAAACCTCCATCCGCCGTTTTTCCTATTGCATACCCACCGCTGCAGACGCCGCCCGTGCTCCTCCTCGGAGACGCCAACCTCTTCGTCCCCACTTAAACTACACTCCTCTGTTCCAAATCTCACTTCCGCTACCCTACTTCGACCGCGTAGCTTACTCCGTTCAGCTCGAAGGCATCCGCGTAGCCGGCGACCTGCTTCCCATCCCGAAATCCGTGCTCGTACCGGACCACACGGGTGCCGGACAAACCATCGTCGACTCCGGTACGCAGTTCACTTTCCTGCTGGGTCCTGCTTACTCCGCGTTAAAAATGGAATTTTTAAGGCGGACGAACGGGCTGCTAAGGGAATTGGGGGAGCCGGATTTTGTGTTCCAAGGGGCTTTCGACGCGTGCTTTCTGGTTCCTGCTTGGCGTGCGGCGCCACCGGAGGGGATTCCCGCGGTGTCTCTGGTGTTCCCGGGGGTGGAGGTGGTGGTCGGCAGCGAGCGGTTGCTTTACCGGGTTGCAGGGGAACGTCGCGGTGGGTACGCTGTCTGGTGTTTGACGTTTGGGAACGCGGATTTGGTACCGATTGAAGCTTACGTGATTGGGCATCACCACCAACAGGATCTGTGGGTTGAGTACGACTTGGACCGGGGTCGGGTTGGGTTTGGACCGGTTCGTTGTGAGCTTGCGAGCCAGCGGATTGGTGCCGGTCATGGTTAATTCGGGGTTGGGTTTGGTATTAGTATGCATTTAAAGTTGTAATTAAGGAGCATATACAATTTAATTTAGAAAGAGTTACTATTATTATTATTATTAATTTTAATGCTGAATAAGATGATAATATCAAGGGAAGGGAAAAAAAGTACCTATTACTATTAATTTAAGTCAAATACTATAAATAGCTCAAATATTTGAATATATTTAAGGAACCAAAATTTTTGTAAAAATTAATACTTAATCTATTTTTCTCTCAATCACAAAATTATCATTTTTTTTCTTTTTAAAAGTCAATATTATATTATTATGACCTTCATATGCTCTTGTAATTCATTCATTTATTTTAATATTATTAAAATTATTATCATTAATAGTTTTCAAAATTTTCTTAGATCATTTAGATACATCAATATATTTTTATTACATGATTTTAAATTCATAAAAATATAAAAATAAAGTTTTTTTTCTTAGAGAATGGTGATGACAATAGTTAGCCTATATCAGTTGGGCGTTGGTGATAGAATTATGATAATTGAATGATGATGATTTAATGATGACAAATTAGTGCTAACAATTTGTTAAAAAAAATAATTAAATACTTATAATTTTCTTACTCCAATCTCTCACATATAAAGATTAAGGATTTATTTATAATTTTTTGAGAAATATTTTGTTTATTTTATGTAAAGTGTCAAAACACTTCATCATATAACTTTTATTAAATTTTTTATCATAAAAATATTTTTTAGAAGGAGGGGAGACTAACTATAAAGTAAGGAGATAAATATAAACCTTATTGTACACATCAAATATTGACATTGTGATACTTTTAGGCTTCAACATTGATGGTGATGATATGTAACAATTCTTTTAGCAATATTAGGTACTAAGATTAATGTCAACATTAGGCAATAACCTTGTTGGCAAAGATATGTATTAATATTGATGGGATGTGTCAACCTTATTAATAGCGATAAACATTAGAATTAAAGTTAAAAGTAAACATTATTTTGCTGGTGATAATATGAGTCATGATGACCTTGATTACGTGCATCAACTTTATTAGTAACAGTAAGCTTTGAGATTAATATTGATGTTGAGTATTTGTCTTTTTATTGATTATATGCATTAATGTTGATATCATTGATATGCATAAGCTTTGTTAGTCATGACAAGCACTAAGGTTGATATTGATGATTAAGTGTTGGTCTTATTAGTATGGTGTACACTTTAGTTGATATCGATATCAATGAACAACCTTATCAGCGATATGGCGACTCGAGTTGATATCGATATTCTTAGCGCGATTGATGACATTATTTAACGTTTGTGTTATAATTTACATTAGCTTTTCTTGATTATGATGGGCATCGATATTGATGTTAATTATGAGTCAAACTTATTACAGATTATGTGAATCAACATTAATGTCAATATATCGAAGGTGATGACAAGCTTTAATGTTGATGTCAATGGAAAGCATTGACCTCATTTATGATGGTGTGCTTCGATGCTAGTATCAACAATATACATCAATCTTGTAACCATGTTGAATATTAGGATTGATGTTGATTGTGTGCTTATCAATGTTATTAGTGATGTTGTGCATCAATATTAGTGTTGACAGTGTGCATCGACTTATCTGTGATGACAGGCATTAGGGTTTAATGTTGATGAGAGGTTCTTATTTTATTGGCTATGGTGTGCGTTAATGTTGATGGCATGCATGCCAGTTAATGATGGAGGCTTGATGTTAGTGTTGATGGAATATATTGCTTTATTGGTGATGGGGGCGTTGTTAGATAAAATTTTATGTCAATCAAGAGCAATACTTGGTTGTAATGTCTACAATAATAATCAAGTGATGACTTATTGAACAAAGTTATATAATTCTTCAGCTTTTTGAATTCTCTAATTTTAAACCAACATTCTTTTAATATATAAGCTGAGAACATATTTACATTTTGATAGTATTATGATTATTTTTACTAAAATTTTTTAATACTTCATTAGATAGATCATAATAATCTCTTTATTCCATATTATTCCTTAAGATTTTTATTGCATTGATCATTATAAATTGCATATTATTTGAACTTTTTGGTTCGACAAAATACAAAACCAAAATTAAATTTAGGTGCACTTTAAAAAAAATAAAATTGAAACGATCTATGATTTATTTATGGGGAAGTTATGAAGGTCCAACTTAAAGGCAGCTGGGCCGATTCCAGCTATTTTGGTCCAGAAAGGTTACATACGTGCATTATTATTAATGGGCGGGCCCAGCTCCATTAATTTTTTTAAGAGGTAACATTTAATTTCGTCACAGATCTCCATGTACCATGCTACTACCAACCATCACATGATCACATGTTTCGTGTCACGTGTCACCGTCCAACTAAATATCTATCACAAATCTATTGTATTGTCGGATCTTATATCAACATTTTCATTTTCAAATTAAATGTTATTCATTTTTTTTTTAATTGAGCAAACGGAATTAAGTTTATATTTTCATAACAACGAAATTAATCTCATTCTCTAATATAATGATTTTCTTCAATAATTTATGAGATATATAGTCAGATAAAATTAAATAATTTAAGAAAACATAAATTTATTAGTTATATAAGTTAATCAGACAATAAAAAATATTTTTTATTCATTGCATTCGCTCCTCAAAAATCTTTTCTTATTAAATAATATCTTAATGTGTATTATTTTTAAAAAAACATTTTATATAAAAGAACATTTTAAGAGTTGACAGAGTTTCGGCTCAAATATAATGCTATAATCTATTTTAAATTATTTGCATTTCATCTATTCTCTATACATAAATGAGAAAATTATAATTGCCATACTCACTCGTATAAAATATACATGCCATGAGTTTTATCTTATAATCAAATCTTTCTAGTCTCTCTATTTTTGGAACATAAAGCAAATACATTTACTTTCTTAACTATGTCATTGAACTTCTAATGATTTAGAGGATAAAATCATCTAAGATGATTCTTTCTGTTCTTTTTTGTTACTAGAACTACTCCAATTATTTCATGTCGTACTCAACTATACAAAATATACATACCATCTGAGTTTTTATCTTATAACCTCTCTCTCTCTCTCTCTCTCTCTCTCTCTCTAGAGAGTAAGTGAGAGAGAAAGAGAGTTGCATGCACACCACACAATTCTTAATCATTTACAGAATTGTTGCGTGCCAGGAAATTATTTGCGATAGAATAAAACTTTACTTCTTAGTTTCGTTTGGAAATTTATACACAAAGATATTTGGAGAGAGAACAAGGAACTCCATAATTTTTCTATGAAAAAATCCTAGAAAGAGGAGAAAAATCCACACAGTCTAGCCAAGCAAAAATGCTCTACTATATTATATAGGATGACTCATATTCTCAGGGTGTGATTGCCCTGAATATATAATTATAAATGTAGTTGATATTTTTACTCATTATTTGCAAAAAAAATAAACAAATAATTTTATCGTGGTGCATAGCGTGCTGCGTGCATATCCACGTTCCGACTTCCCCTCTCAATCTCTCACCCCATTCTCAATCACTTCTCTCTCTCTCTCTCTCTCTCTCTCTCTCTCTCTCTCTCTCTCTTACTGGAGCTATTTAATATTTTTGTTGGCTTTATTTTTTGGGGTATACATTTACATATTTTACACCCAAACTTTAATTTAAATAACATCTAAATCTTTATTATTACATCAAAATACCACCTTGTTACTTTTTTTCAGTGAAATGCACTTTTTTGAGCATAGAAGAAGGTTAGTTTAAATATTCAAGTTTGTGTGAAATATGAAATACGTAAGAATTATGGTATGTATGTAAATTTCTCTTATTTTTTTAATTATTTCTACTTATTTTAAGAAAAATAAATACAAGGCTCCTATGAATTTTTTTAAGTAGAGAATAATGTGCTTACATTTTTAAAAAATTGACAAAATCTTCTCTTTAATTTGAAATAGGACAATGTCAGAGATTAATTAAATCTTACAACAACAACAACAACAACAACAACAAGCCTTAATCCCACTAGTGGGTTACATGAATCCTTCTGCCTCCATTGGTCCTATTATGTCAAATTCTCATCTAATTCAAGTATACTAAGATCATTATTTATACATCTTAACCAAGTCTTTTAGGTTTACTACCTCTACCTTTCTTAACATAAATCTAATGCATCTACTCTCCTAATCGTCATCTGACGACGACGCTTTATGTGGCCAAACCATCTAAGGCGACTCTCCTAATCTTATCTACCACCTGAGCTACTCCAACTTTTTCCTAACATACTCATTTTGCATTCTATCTCTAAGAGTAAAGCCACTCATCCACCTAAGCATCCTCATCTCTCGTAACACTTAACTTAGTCTTATGCTTCTCTTGGCCAACATTCTCGCCATAAGTCATGCGTGTCTTACCACCATCTTATAAAATTTTCCTTAAGTTTAAGTGAAACTTTTCTATCACATAATAGGCCGATGCATTCCTCCACTTCAACCATCCAACTTGAATTCTACTAATATCTCCATCTATTTCACCATCATTTTGGACAATAGAGCCTAAATATCTCAATCTCTCACTCTTATTAATGACTTGATCACCAAAGTCACAACACTATCACTAAAACTTCTACAACTAAAATTACACTCCATATATCGCTTTAGATCTACTTAAACTAAAAACCTTTAGACTCTAAAGTTGACCTCCATAATTCAAGTTTCGTTGGACTCTTCTCTAGTCTTATCAACAAGAAGAATGTCATCAAGAAAAGCATACACCAAGGTACATCTTCTTGTAAATGCCTCGTAAGCACATCCATAACTAAAGTAAAAGATAAGGGCTTAATGTTGATCCTTGATGTAATCCAACAAAATAGGAAAATATTTTGTCAATCCTCCTTGTGTTTGGACACAAGTAATGCTCTAGTATACATATCCTTAATAACTTGAATATAACCAATATTAACTCTTTCTATCTAGAACTCTCCAAAGAATATCTCTTGACTTTATCATGTTTTCTAAATCAATAAATATCATATGTAGATCCTTCTTACTTTCTCTATGCTTCTATCAACCCTCTTAACAAATGTATAGCATCCATAGTAGATCTACCCGCATGAAACCAAACCGATTGTCGAAACTTCAGTATCACATCGTAACCTATGCTCAATTACTCTCCCATAATTTTAATGTACATTAACTTAATTCCTCTATAATTTGCACACTCTTGTGCATCACCTTATTCTTAAATATAAACCAATAGACTCTTTCTCCACTCATCTGACATCTTTTTAGTCTTTAAAATAACATTAAAAAGATTTGTAAGCCAAGAAATTCCTTGATCTCCTAAACATTTCTCCTCTCTATTAATTAAATCTTACATTTTATAAAAATTAGTAAAAAAAAAATTGTTCAAGACAATATTTAATAAAAATAATATAATACAAAAGAAAGAAAATTACAGTTAAAATATTTTAATAAAAATTTGATAAATTTATAAACTTACTTTAATATAAGTGTAATACATAAATACTTAATTAATTTTTATTTCATATTTTATTTTAAAATAAATTAAAGATTTTTAAAATTCATCGTAATTAATTTTTCACACGTCTTCTCTGTCATTTTCTCCTTTATAATGATCACCTCATTATTTATTTAATTAAATCATCATCCGAAATTTATTAGAAATACAAAGGTCCCAAAGCAGGAACTTTCTAATTGATTTTATAATTATATCACTTAAAATTTCATAATACCCTATAAAACAATCAATTTATTATTTAAGATGAATCTAGAGTCATATATGCAATTTAAGGCTTGCTTCATTCCTCATAAATTTAGTATTATTTTCTTTGTTTGTATTTTTTGTTTGTTACTATTGCTTAAGATAGCTTTACCTCTTACTTTATTAATTTCTCTAACAATCGGAGGCGGACTTGCCTTTAGGGGTGTAAACGAACCGAGCGTTCAACAAGCTACTCGTGACTCTACCGATTAGAGCTTCGTTTATGTTCTCATTTAATTAATCGACGAGCGAACTTTTGTAAATACCGATTGTTAAATAAAGCTGAAATCGTTATTCGGTTATGTTAAAGAAAGTATCATTTAAAGTTTGAAGCTCGTAGGAGCTCAATAATGCTCGACAATGAATACCGATTAAGGCTTGTAAACAATAAGGCTTCGATAATTCGATAATGGCTCGATTAATATTAAGGCTCGTAAGGAGCTAACACCTAAACCCTAAACGAGCTCAAGCTCAACACCATCGTGAAAGCGCAGGGCTCGAGCGCAAACGAGCTTGAACTCAAACGTACGCTCGGTCGGTTCGGTTTGTTTGCAGCCCTACTTGCCTTGACGTGTGAGGGCCCTCAAATTCTTTTTTTCTGTAAAATATATATATATATATATTTAAAATATTTTGGGCACCTTTAATTTGCATGTTATAAAATCAATCCTCTCCAAATAAATCAATTTAACTCATTACTCTTAAATAACTATTTAATTAATTAAAATAAAAATTCATAAATTTAATAATCTTATTCACATATATTTTTTTTTCTTATAAATTTAGTGATATTAATTTACTAATTATATATAATTTAAGTATTATTTATTTAATTATTTGAAATCTTGCCCACTCTGAAATAACGAGCTAGTTCCGCTCCTGACTATATATCTGCTTTAGATTACATAGTTTAAATCTTCCCCTCAGCGGAATTACAATATTGTATGTAAAAAATTATGATAATTGGAATTTTGAATCCGGTTATACAAATACGCACGGGGCTACAATAATTATCGGGCAATGACGATAGGAATGATGTATCGTAATAATCACGAATCGGCGCAAAATGATTTGCCAGATACATAACCATAAAGTAATAAGTGGTTGGTGGTCAGCGATGGTGATGATGCGGCCAGGTGACCACGGCAGGAATAGTGAATACACGGCATCCAAGAAGAAGGTCCCATGCGAATGCCATGGTCGGGCATGATCAATAAGCGTGGTCGACGGCAGAGGTAGGGTCGACAGCTACTAACTGGCGATGATCACGGCGAGGATTGACCTGGTGCCAATGACCAAGCGATGATCGATGCAAGCCGAACATAATAACAAATGGTGGTCACGAACGGAGGCGACCAACGCGGTCGACGGAGCGGACCGGTGGTGGCAAGCGTGGTCGCGGCAGTGGTCGCACTGATAGATGTGGTTGGGCATAGGCGGTGGCAAGTGGTTGCGGACCGTGACTAGTACGATTATGCTTATGATCTTCTGCCTCATGCTCTCTCTTCTTGCTTAGCCTCGTGTGAAGAATGGGCTTATTATGGGAGCACCTAATACAGGCAAAATTGACCACTCATTGGACTAGAAATGATTCATTTGATCATCTCATGTATTTTAAGTATTTGAATGCTCAAATGAAATCAGAGAGATTTTAGGCTTAAATCCGTCACAAGACGCTCAATTTGAATATAAACACTCATATTTAGGAGTCGATTGATATCACAAAATTTTATTATATTTTAATTGATATGTTAGTGCTTAATATTGCTTTCGACATCAATATTCGTTAAATTTAAGAATTTCAATGCCATATCAATAATTAACACCTAGAATTTCATATATTCATTTATATTTTTTTTTTCTGATTAAAAAGATATATATTTTTAAATATATAAAACAAAACAAAGAGATCTTAGATGAAAATTTCGGATGACCCATCACCGATGAAAATATTTTATTTATAAATTATATTTTCGTTTATTTTTTGAGATTTAAAATAAAAAAAAAGGTCTCACCCAATAATCTGAAATTTAAAATTAATGGAAGAGATGATTTTCTCTCTTTTATTTTAACTTATAAATCTAAAAACATGAAAGACATCATTTATGCAGTCATCTTGTAAATTAATAATATAATCAATAATCAAAGCTTTTTTATTATAAATCTAAAATACATCATATCTAAAAAAATCACAATAAAATATATCGACCTTGAAATATTACATCACATTTCAGAAAAATAAATAAATTTTATAAAATAAATTTTAAATAATTTAGATAAAATTAATAATTACGATGATGGTGAAGACGTTTAAAAAAACATCAATAGAAATAAAATTTCATTAACATAAAAGGACTTTAATTTATGTGATAAATAAAGATAAGAAATAATTTAAGAAAATCAAAATAAAAATGGATTCATTTTATTCAAAATAAAATAAATTAAATCAAAATAAAAATACATTTTATATTTTTTATGACAATATATTGGCTTATTTTAATTAGTTTTTATTTTTTTAGTGGAATATAGTCCCTGCATGGAGTCCAAACAAGATAGAAAAATTGTATGTGTGGAATATCTAAACTTTGGCTATTTATGAAGCATTGCATCGAATAATGATCCAAATAAGGTTAATTATTTTTCATTAATTTTATTATTAATTTATAGTTTTTAATTGAAGTATATCTCTGACGATATTTTTTGAGAAAAGTGAGTTATATTTCTTTTAATATGTTAATTCACGTGACTTAATTTCTTTCGTTCAATCGGCCTGCGTTCTAGTTTAAGATATTCTAGTGGGCTGAAAAAAACTCATATGTCAAAAAATTGATTATGGGCTTTTTTTATTGTTGCGGGCCTTTGTCAAATTATTTTAACCGAAACAGTTTCGGAAAGGTATTTGGATTTGGCATTAACTTAAAACGTGTTTTGACTAACCTTTGGGCCAATCATATTTGAGCGGTTTTTAGGTATTTGATTGGCTTGATTCACTTAATTGATAAACTTAAATAATGAGTTGAAATTAATAGGTAATGTAATAATAATATTTTAAAATTTATATACATAACATACAATTCTTATATATTTATATATCTAATACCTACATTTTGATATTAATAAATATAATATTTTTTTTTCTATATATAAAAATATGTATTTCATTTTACAAAAATTAATCATTGAGATACTTTTGATGTAATGCTAAAGATTTATGTATTATTTAAGTAAATATTAAAGTTTATCCATAAGATATATAAATGTATAAAAATTATAAGCTATATATATAAATTCCTAAATGATAAGAGTTTTTTTTGAGTTGAAGAATAATAAATATGATTTGAACTTCTTTATTAATCAAGGACCTTTGTCCTTCAATAAAAAGGGTTCTTTATTAATTAATTATATTTTTATTAATTAATAAAGTGAAGAGAGAGAAAAAAATTTGGTGATGAAGATAATCAAATGATTTTATTATATTTACCCTAATATATGTCCTTTTGCTCCATTCAAATTCATGACGACCTTCTTAGATTGGGGATTTTTGTTTCTATAAATGAAAATATGAGTAATTTATATCAAGAACATGAGAGATATGTATTCATTAATTGTATACGTGTCTTCAATGTATCACTTACGAGTCATTTATTCCACACTTAATGTAAGAATTATAAGAATGATTTTTCTATTTCATATATATAATAAAAAATAGAGAGATCGATTGCAAATTTATGCACTACTTTGAGATAGCCGACATTAGATGTGTAGCACATCGGTTACTGTAAGTTGCTTTTGATGGTAGTGATATCAATCAATAAATGTTTCACATCATTAAAAGAGCGGTTGTTGATTTTAGGAGTTAAATTACAGACGTCAATCGACCATAAAATTAGACAATATATTTTGGTGAACAGTTATTACGGCCAAAGGGTGGCCTCTCAAATCAATTGTTGGAGACTGGTGAACTTCAAGTATTATAAAATGACTACCATATATAATAGACAAAGATTAATATTTATTTATGAATACTCATTGTTAATGATAGAAGACATACGATGTTGAAGACGACATAGTGGGTGTGGATGTTGACTTATGATCAACCTCAACAAATAATATTGATGATCATTGATGCCAATCAATAATAGATAATGGCACTATGTGACAATGAACTTTAAGATTTGGTCAATAGCAACGTCAAAGGCAACATCTGACATCAAAATTAATATTTGTTGATTGACATATGGCTATATACACGGCTATAAATTTAAGTTGATTGGAGAAATTGGACAATATTTTTCATCAGCCTCTAATTATTATTTTAATACATATATGGGTGGTTATTTAATGGCTATATAAGTTAGTTACAAATTTTTATTGTTCTTGATTACTCCAAATTCTAAATGTAAAAAAAAAAAAAGATTATATATGACTTTTGAGGATCATCAATCATATATATATATATATATATATATATATATATATATATATATATATATATATATATATATATATATATATATATTAAAATCTTATATTTTATTAAACTAATGTTATAGATTACCCTCAATTCATAAAAAGAAAATAATAATGATAGCTCTATTTTAAGTTTTGGAGGTCAATAGGAGGTTATGCCTTTGATGAGAGAACTGAAGGCTTGCTTGCTATTAAGCTCTCAATACCATAATTACAAAATGTTGCTCATGCAGTATAGATTATGGTTTCTCGAAAATAATTTAATAATTTTAGACTGTAAAAGAATTTTTGAGAGTATATTTAAAAGAATTTCAGAACCCACCGTCTCTTGCTGGTTCGCTTTAACCTCGAGTTCGAATCTCCAGCGCATATCACAATAGTAAATCGGAAATCGTGTGAGCACGTACATTTAATGAGCAGCATAGATATAATGATATCCTCACCCATAAGATAAATGAGAAGATATCCATTTCAAAAAAAAATAATAATAATATTTTCAGAAACAGAACTCTGCATCCTTTGCTAGTAGCACTTCATGACTTTAGCACTGTGGATAGTAACATCCGGGTCCACCGCCAGTCCCCATCAGATAGATCGACACGTGGCCACCGCACAAACCCGGCCACGTGCTTGACCTTTTTATCAATGCCGCTTCGCATAGTAGATTCCCTTCGTACTAAATCCGACGTGTCTGCTTCCACGTGGACCAATCATCTACGCCCAAATTTTAGCTCCCGACAACGCGTAGACCCCACGACGTTGTCCGGTCGACGTGACCGTTGACCGGACTGCTCCCTTCAACCGACGAATGGCCACGAGCATCCGATGCGTTTGTGGGCACCACAGCCCACCACGAACCCAACCTTGCAACTCGAGGGCCTGCTCTCATGCTGGGCGCCGTCAAATCGCAATCATGGACTTGGGTCCGGTGGTTGGGTGTCTCCCGGCCCGGTCTTCTACTTTCCGAGGGCCCAAATTTATCCCACGTGCGGTCGGCCCGCCAGTCAATACTCACCTCACAAATACACGGATCCGCCGATCCGGATTTGAATATGAGTGCTTAAAGTCCCTCCACCAAGAAATGATTAATCACAAATTGCTTACTAAATTCAAAAGAAATACAATATGATTGGCTAAACAATAAAATATTTCTTTAAATAATATAATGATCTATTTAGTGAATTGATTTTTTAAAACTATTAGACACATTTCAAAAATAATAAAATAAAATTTTTACTCAATAAGAAGATCACTTGAAACTATCAAGATTACTATTTGCTAATAAATTTTTTATGTTAATTACATATTTACTTGAATCTAACATAATTGTTATAATGTTATTAATATAGTGTGCCAAATTATAAATTTTGTTCAAATGAAAATTAATATAATAAATTTTTATAATAAATTTGTAATATTTGTTTTAACTAAATCAACGTACACATAATCAGAAATAATTTTTAAAAATTAGATGACTAATTTGGCTACTTCATATAATCATATATGATAAATTATAAAATTGCATGATTCCTCTTTTGCTCAAAAATTAGATATTTTGTAAAATTCTTCATAAATAATAAATATAAATTTATTCATGTAAACATTAATATAAACAAGTGTCATATATATATATATATATATATATATATATATATATATATATATATATATATATATATATATATATATATATATATATATGTATAATGATTAAATCACTCATTATTTCAAAGAAGTTGGAAAGATAATTGATATGACACTTAAAATACTACAATGAAGCAGAATCTTGATGTTAAAAGCATCCAAGTTGAAACTCCAGATCAAGCTCTTAAAATATCCTTGAAAACTTTGGGATATTAGTTTAATCCATAAATAGCTCTCAAATATGGAGTGTTTATAGTCAAATCGAGCGTCTCAACGAGTTCCAAACAAGCCAAAGATCTTACAATGACTTCATTTGATTTTGCACAAAATACATCATATGATCAAGGGATCATTTGAGTCGTCCATGAAGTAGTGGTACGAGTTTTGCATGTATTTATAGAGACGCCACCTCCAATCTATAAATATAGCCTTTATTCTCATGAGGAGGCCAAGTGAAGGAGAGGAAAGAGAGAGAGAGCTCTAAAGATCCTCCAAGCAATCGTGCGCCATTCGACGGTTGCCAACCACCGCCGGCCACCGCCATTGGCCACCGTGATCCTCGCCGTGTTATCATTTTGCCATCATCACCGACTATCGCCATCATCGCCGCCAACATCGCCGTTAACTTCGCCAACAACATCGTCACATCGTCCAACTTCGCCAACATCGTCATCAACATCGCTATCAACATTGTCTCTTACTAGAATCGTCCATTTCTCATATACAATTGTAATCCCAGACGGAAGATCGTGTACTCAAAACAGATACATAGTGGAAGCTTTTTCGGCGTGGTTTTTTCCCTCTTTTGAGATTTTTCACGTAAAACTTTGAGTTTTATCATTTTAAATATCTGTGTGTCTTTGGACTCAAAGAAGCTAAGTAACTTTACTCTATCGCACTGGTTCTTCTGACGCACAGCTTTGCCTCGTGGGAAAAGAACCCCTCAATCACAATTTGAAAACCACATGGGCTAATAGCGCAAGATGTCGGAGCCTCCCGCCTCCATCACTCAAAACCAATCCTTGAACCAAGGACCAACCTTCACTTCCCACGATAGCGGATCATGCCGGTGAAGGCGCGAATCTCTTTAGAAGATCGTGGCCGAATGAGAGTCTCAAAATGAGATGATCCGACTTTTACGAACACAACTACCAGCGCAAACACATCTCCCCAAGATCGATCGTTAGCGCGGAGGTCAAAATGCTAATCTCGATGATGAAGTTCCTCCGCCTGACCGCGGATCGATCTCGACACTACGCCTACTCATCCATCACGCTTAACCAATGCTAATCCAATTATTGTGTAGTGTGGTACGCTCGCCCGTTGACTCCACTCGTCATGTTATACGTGCAGAATTACGACGTTTAATGCAAGATGAATTTCACCTTCAAGACATAAATTATCTTCCCCCTCACCGCGGCTATGAGGAATCCTCACCTTTAGCTGAAGCTATTCTTCAACATCCTATTCCCGTGGGTTTCAAGCTTCCGAACATTGATTCCTATGAAGGCGACCGACCCACATGAACACATCGACCATTACAGACTATCATGCATATCCAACGAGCTCGACACACCGCTTTGTCGTCTCTTTCCACCCTCAAGGGACAAGCTCGCACTTGGTTCTACTCCTTCCAAGGGGAATCCATCCATGCCTTTAACTCGCCAAGATTTTGTAGAACAGTTCATTATAAACCGGAGGATCATTAAAGATTCCTCCCATCTCTCCGACATTCGTCAAAATGAGGGTGAATCACTTAAAGAATACTTTCAGAGATTCTCGGCTCGCCAAATACAAGTACCCGCGAGAAGTTTTCCTTGGGGAGTTTTCCATCCATCCCGGCCTTTCTACTCAATGCGATACGGTCCGCTTCATATGCTGACTTAGTTCACCATGTGGAAGCACAGCCGATGAGGCTATTAATGCCCATTGAAAATAATTTGAACAATCCACGGAAAATGTAAGAGTGCTCTAGAAACATGATCAACAATCCCATCAAGAAGCAACAAGGCTCATGATTTCCATGGCCCCGTGATCAACGACGTGAATCACGACGAATGCCTGAACACATCTCGTGTTAACCCTCCTAATGGCTATTCGAGATGAAGAAAATATCAAAAAATATTGTCGTCCATCAAAGTTAACATACTACTGAGGCATGCAAACAACTCAAAGAGGAAATTGAGAGGCTCATTCAGCAAGGATATCTACGTCAATTTATGCAAAACCAACCAACTCAAACAAACATAGCTCCAACTGGGGGGCAACCGGGACAATCACGTAAATAACATAATAGTCCAAATAGTTGGAGAAATTGAAATGATTGCGAGTGGGCCACTACTATCTAATCAAATCTTCATCGCAGCCTTTGAAGAGCCAGAGTTAAAAAAATCTTGTATTAATCATCCCATCATTTTAATAACTCAGACTTGGAAGGAGTCCAAGTTCCACATCAAGATCCTCTTGTCATCAAGTGGGATTGGTGACCCATGTTATGTTGTTTAAGAGAATTTTGATTGATAATAGAGTTTTGTTGATGTTTTATTTTACTCCACCTTTCTTAGCATGGGTTTGGTTAAGGAAAAACTTCAACCCGCTGCAGAACCGTTATATGGGTTTGATAATCACTTTGTACAGGTGGAGGGGACAATCACCCTTCCCGTTGTTCTCAGAGAATTTCCTCAACAAGTCACTCACTCAATTAATTCACTTAGTGGTCAAGTCAAATTAGCATACGCTATATTTGGAAGACCCCTCAATCAATCTTGTCACTTGTACCTCATCTTAAGATAAAATTTCAAACTCCCATTGGGGTTGGAGTGGTGTGAAATCAACAAATAGCACAATCATGTTACCTCAAACAAGCTCAACCACCCCTTGTGACCTTCAACATCGAGAATTTTAATCTTCAAAATAAAGAAGTACCTCGAGAGGGTTTTGCACGTAAAGATCTGCTCCCCACTTCATTATCGGATGATGTCAAGCTATGACCAGCGATCCAGAGAAAAAATATTCCTTAAAACTTGGAACATGGAGGGTCTCACGAAAAGTGTTATATGTAATCATTGGTGTATAAATATTGTAATATTTAATTTATCCGTTTGTCCTTTCTTCTCCACCTCTTGTCCTTTGTTAACTCTCTCTAAAATGTATCTAGTTATTAAGTTATCTTATGACAATATTGTATCGACATTATCAAAGTAATGAGTTTATGGATTTTCCTAATAAGCTTCTTTCTTCTTCATTTAATCCTCCCACTTGAGGAATATACAACTCATGTTGTATCTCAACCAGGCATGATCAATCCCAATGGGATTTGATTGGACCTCTTTCTGAGTTAACGTCAGGTAACACCAACAACCACCGGTTAGGTCAAAATCCTCGGATTCAATTCGACCTCTTCCATACAGGTTAACGTCGTGGGTAACACCGACGAACAACTAGGATAGGTCAAAAGGTCTTGGTGGACTTCCCGACCATCTTCCATACAGGTTAACGTCGCCGGGTAACACCGACAAACAACCTGGATAGGTCAAAATCTCGGATTCAATTCGACCTCTTCCATACAGGTTAATGTCGCCGGGTCGACAAACAACCTGGATAGGTCAAAAGGTCCGGAGGACTTCCCGACCTCTTCATACAGGTTAACGTCGTGGGTAACACCCGACAAACAACCGGATAGGTCAAAATCCTCGCGGTCAATTGACCTCTTCCATAGTTAATGTCATCGGTAACACTCGACAACAACCTGGATAGGTCAAAAGGTCCGTAGACTTACGACCTCTTCCATACAGTTGCGTCGCCCGTAACACCCTGACAAACAACCTCAGATAGGTCAGAAATCCTCAGCTGATTCAATCCAACCTTTTCCATACAGGTTGACGTCATTGGGTAACACTTTGATAAATAACCTTGGATAGGTCAAAAATTCTCATCGTCATCGGTCACCGCGGTCGACCATCACCGGCAATCTCCGCCGATCATCCCCGTACTCACAGGCACCGCCATTACCGTGCGATTCGTTCTACCACCCCGTCAGCCAACCATTATAGCGGTCACCGCGGTCACTAATCGCGGTCATCGTAGCCATCACCGCAAATTCGGGTCATCCCGCCGGATCGCGCGGTTGAGCAGCGCCCGACTACCGTCGATTGCCACTGAACCGTCGACGCCGCCTCGGTCACCGCCGCATTACCGCGGTCAGCCCGACCATTCGGCAATCTCGTCGGTCACCACCATCATCGCTGGTTATCCTCGTTGACCATCGTTGCAGGTCACCGTCGCCGGCCGCCATCGTCGAGCATTGCCGTCAACCCGGTATCATCTCCTTGATCCTCAAACGTCGGTCCGGCGAGGTCGGTTAACACCTCTTTCGAGGGAAAACTGGAGCCTTGCGGTATGAACTACGGGTCTTGATGCCTCGATCCGTTGGTCCGACGAGGTTAGTTAACACCTCTTTGAGAAAAGCGGAGCCTTGCCGTATGAATACGTGCTCCGATCCTAGGTCCGGAGAGTTAACACCTCCTTCGAGAAAAGCGGAGCATTATGACTACGGGTCTTGATCGCCTCCGATCCGGTCGGTCGACGAGGTTAGTTAACACCTTCGAGGAAAACTAGCACTGGTATGAACTCTGGTCTTGATGCTTCGATCGGTCGGTCCGAGGTTAGTTAACACCTCTTCGAGGGAAAAGCTGGAGCCTCTATGAACTTGCTTGATGCCTCGACGACCTTCTTTCAAGAAGAAGAAGGTGCCTTCTCTTTTTAGGGGTTTTATAGACCCACTTCAGGTAAAGTCGCTAAAACCACCCAAAGCAGTCAAAAGCGTCATTGGCGTGGGCGCGCCGACCGCCTTCATGACCAGCTATCCGTCGGCCGTTTGGCTCGAACCAGCGACCATTCAGCGCCAGCGCCGACTGGCCCGTTCGCCGACCCGCTCAGCGTGGCGCAGAATCGATCGCCGCAACCCGCTCGATCAGCGAACCGCGACCGCTTCGACCCGTTCACCTGCGATACTGCGTCAGTTCAGCGACCAGCCAGGCTCACTGTCTGCCGTGGCCAGCCGTATGGCGGCTTATGCGGCGCTTCCCGCCATGGCGCTCGTTCCGCGCAGGATGGTCCGTAACCTCGAAATCTCACGCCAGCATACACATGCATTTGCATGCATCGACTTTAAGTAGTCATAATATTGTGCTCCCATGAAGATCTGTTCTCTCAAAATGCGGTTAATGGACCCTCAAATTTGAAGAATTTGCTATTTTAGTATTTGACATATATTTTGAATGATTGAGATAATGTCATCCAAAAATAAGAGGCAACTGATATGACACTTAAAATACTATTATTGAAGCATGAATCTTGATGTTAAAAGCAAGCGGATCGAAGTTGAAACTGGTCGAGATCAAGCTCTTAAAATATCTTTGGAAACTTTGGGATATCGGTTTAATCTAAAATTGCTCTCAAATATGGAGTGTTTATAGTCAAATCGGCGTCTCGAGGTTCAACAAGCCAAAGATCTTACAATTCGACTTCATTTGAGCATTCAAATGCACAAAATACATCATATGATCAAGGGATCATTTTGAGTCGTCCAGATGAAGTGGAGTGGTACGGGTTTTGCATGTATTCTGAGAGAGCGCCTCCGTCATAAATAGCGCCATTCTATATATGAGGGAGGCCAAGTAAAGGAGAGAGGCAAAGAGAGAGCTCTAAAGATCCTCAAACTTGTCGCTATTCGGCGTCGTCCCATGCCGGCCACGCCATGGCCGCCACCGTGATCGCCGTTGTCGACCGTGTTGCCGGTCATCATCACCGACCACTATATCGGTCATCGGTCATTTATCGTGTCAACATCGTCGTCAACATGGTCGCGTCAACCTTGTCAACATCATCGTTAACATCGTCGTCAACATCTCTTAGCGACTCTTGTTTCTCAAAATCTGATTCGTAATCCGTATCGGAAGATCTGTACTCAAGCATAGTGGAAGCTTTTCTTGGGCTAGGCCCGTGGTTTTCCCTCTTTTTGAGGTTTTCAAATTAAAAACGGAGTTTATTGTTATTCTTTAAATATTTATGTGTGTCTTTGGACTCCAAAAGAAATTTAGTAAACTTTACTCTGTGGTTCTTCTACTTAATAATAATGAAATAGATTTATTTAACCTTATTTTTTCTTTTCAAAATTTTGTACATTTTGAATCATTCATAAAATATTTTATTTATGGTATGATTAAAAAGAATTTTTGTGGATGTAAAAGACGAGCAAGTCATAATTTATCAGTGATGGAAAAAGTCTTGGAGCTTATGCTAGCTTCCTTTACACACATAATATCATAATAATAATGTTGCCTTTCTTACGTAAATGAATATTTTATAGTTTGTATTAAAATGTAGATTTATATATAATTTCAGATGTATTATAATTTTTAAAAATAATCAAAAATTACACAATTATGTTTGACTATCAACTTTTTCATTAATTTTAAAAAAATCTATGATGAAAATCTTCTTTTGAGAATTAGAGATATTAAAATGTGGCTGCTATCAAAAAATTATTATTTGAATTCTTCAAAAAGAAAAATATTTATAACACATAGACAAATTTTTCAAAAATCTATCTCTCCATAGGAGCTTTATAACCAATTTATCAAAAAAATTATAGCCGCTTTAAATGAATTCTAAATCTTCTATTGTGAAAATATTTCCTTCTAATTATATAAATTTTAATTATATTTGTTTTCTAGTTTATGGTGAGAGTTAACACTCATTATTATAGTCATAAGCCATAGCTATCCATTTATAATTATCAATTAAAGTATAAAAGTATTTTAATAAAGAATCAAACTTTAATTAATAAAAAAATTTGGTTGAAGAAAATGAATCGAATTTGGGTATGCATTATTTAGAGAGAGATTAACTCATAGGCCATAGCTATCTATTGAACAACAGTATTTAGATTATCCTATAAGGGTTAGCATGTGGTGGTTTTAATTTAATTTCTTGAATTGTTTTTATTTTTTATTTTTTAATTAATTAAAGCACAGCATAACATGAAGACCTGATAGTTGTACAATTTTAGGCAATGAGATTAAACCATTCATGTAAATTCGTATAATTAAGAATATGGGATCGTAATTTATTTCAATTCAATTTCTGGTCTGCTGTTAAAAAGACATGAATATGCATTTCATGAATTGTTCGTCAGGTATAATAAACTTGAAAATTAATGAAACATCTGAAGTCTATTTAACTGCAGTTTCTTCCCTCCCTCCCTCTCTCTCTCTCTCTCTCTCTCTCTCTCTCTCTCTCTCTCTCTCTCTATAAGTTTTGACCTCCATATATGTGTCATAAGTCGAGTTAAGCAAATCGAGGCCCAAAATACACTGGGTGTCATCGAAAATGATCAAAACGACCTCCGATAGACGAACGGACTTCGCTGTGGCGTTCAGAACATCGAAATTGATCAAAATATAAATATTGCATAATCTAAAGGAGCCGTCCAATGATCATTTGTCGTAACATTATATTCGGGAAGCTGGCGATATCAGACCTCCGTTCATGAAATTAAGTGTGTCGTTAGCTTCAAAACGTCGAAAACTACCAAATGAGACTTTCACGCTCAATTCGGAAGTCTGTGCAAATATCGAATGATCAGAAGTGACAACACACAAATCGAGGTTGAAATACACTGGACGTCGCCAAAATCAACCAAAATGACATCAGATCGATGAACGGACTTCATCATCGTGTTCAGAACGTCGAAATTGGTCAGAATATAAATACCACACAACTTGATGATCAACCGATCAATGAATCGAGTCGCCAGCGCATGATGTCGATGAGGCGGCGTAAACAACCTCGTTCGTGAAATTGATTATGTTAGTTTCAAAATAGTAAATCTATCAAATAAGGCATTTATTTAATTGACAGTTCATGTGAAAATCGAGTGGTCGAAAACGATAACACATATTTTGAAATTGGCGATTGCGTGACTTAAACCAAGCGATAGATTCTTAAAGCGGACTGGTTGGAATCAGAATAACCTTCAATTGATATATATTTTTATTACCTGATCGTGTTGACATAAAGTTCATATTAAAGAGGATTAACTAATAAACATATTATAAACGGTTTAATAACCTAAAATCGGTTCAACCGACTCCCTAAATCCCTAAACCATGCGTGACCCGACCTGCTCGGCCTCCCCTTCCGAACGAACTCCCTCTTCATGCGATCGAGCCGCACGAAAGTCCCTCTCTTCCTCTTCGATTCTCCCTCGACCGAAGCCTCCCGCTCGTCCGTTCGAACGCCAACCGTTCGCGCGCCTCCTCGATCCAAACCACAAGGAACGGCTGTCAGGGCTCTTTAATGAAGAACTGCAACCAAGGGAAGCTCCTTCTCCATTCCTCTCCTCCCTCCAAAACAAAAAAAGGGACTCTCCGATTTCTCCCTCATTCAAAACCGAAAAAAGGCAAGTGGGTCTTTCTTCTTCTCCCTTCTTCTTCTTCCTTCTCTTTCTTCTTTCTTTTTCTTTCTTCCATTTTTCCTTCCCATTCTCCCTAGCCGAAAATCACCCTTCTCTTTTCTTCTTCCTCCTCTCTTCTTCTTCTTCTTTCTCTTCTTTTCCTTCTTCTTCCATTTCTTCCTCCAAACCGAAAAGATGGCTCCTTCCCTTTCTTCTTCTCCCTTCTTCTTCCTTCTCTTCTTTCTTTCCTTCTTTTCTATTTCTTCCTCAAATCAAAAAATTACAGATTTTCTAGAATTTCTGTTTTCCTATTCGTTTCTTCCTCCCATGCAGAGGAGCCAGCCCTCCATTCTCTTCTTTCTTTTCCTTCTTCTCCCTTCTTTCTCTTTCTTCTCTTCTTCTTTCTTCTTCTATTTCTTTCTTACAGATTTTCACCTAGCCAAATTTTCCTATTCATTTCTTCCTCTCTAAGTCATGCAGGCCAAGTAGAGCCAGCCCCTCGATTCTCTTTCTCCTTATACTTCTCTCATCAGAAACAGAAAATAAGAATGCAAGGGATAATTTGTGAATGCGTGGAAATAATTAATATGAATGTGAAAATACATATATATTTGTATCTCTTTGTTTTAAGACCGCTAATTATAATAGAATATGAGAAAATATGAAAATCATATATATCTCTCATATCAAGACCCGCTAATGCCCCATAGGGTGTATGATGAAAATAAATGTGAAAATACATATATCTTGTCTCTTTTTTGGGTTCAAGACGTTAATGCTTGTGGCTGGCAGTCTTGAAGATGGTTTGGTGTCTCACATACTTAATATAGAAAACAACATCTGTTCGTTATTTAGCAGAAATGAAATTTTACAAAATTCTAGACTTTTAAAAAAAAAAGAGAAATAGAAATGAATATATATATATATATATATATATATATATATATATATATATATATATATATATATATATATATATATATATATATATATATATTACATTGATTTCTCTTTCTTTGACAATGATGAGGGCACTTGAATAAAAATTATTAGTAAGACACTACTCAATCTCATTAGAAAAAAGATAAAACAAACAAAATGAGCATGACAGAGCTATAAAAATTAAGTCAAATTTTTGACTTAGAAAAATAGAACAAAATAAACTTAGAAATATCGAAAACTAAAACTAAATTCAACTTAAAAACAACCACTAAATCAAGGAAATGCTTAAAGGAACTTTGAAAGAATAAAATACTTGGAATGTAATCATATCCTTCTCCCCTTTCAAACTCTGAAGCACCCTAAGCAAACTATATGAAATAGAAGGCCCTCAATTAGCTCTATTTTTAGAAATGGAAAGAAGCAATGCGAGAACCAAATATTTTTCGAGATTTGGTCATGCTGGCTCAAAGCTCTAGATTTAGGTTAGGTTGTTATTTCTTTAGATGTAAATCCCACCTCCAGGTATTTCCATGACCTTGCATCATGGAATTATAAATAAACTTCTAATAAAATTCAACTCAAACAAATAATTCTCCTTAATTTCAAAATGAAAAGCCCAACCATGGGATAGTTTGAGATCTCATGTTAGTATGGATCCCATTCATCTCCATTTAATTTCGATAATAACTCTCTCCTTTTGGTCAATCCCATTTGATCTTCCAAAATAAACTAATTTATTGATAGTCTAACCTTCAAAATCTTTGAGATAATGATCATTTACCATAATCGAGAGTATTCTTAAGGAATCTCATTCCCAAGATGTAATTAACTATGGGCCTCCATAAAAAACTTGAAGAATTTAAAATAAACCCTTCTTTACTTTTCCATGTAAGCGGAAGAATCTCAGTACATATGCAAACCCATTATCGAGTCCTTATTGGGTGATTAGGTCCATTGTAGGGTGGTGACTTATCTTTGAGATAGTACACTCTCAATGTCGACGATCACCAATAAAATATGTGGATCTATGTGGTGTCCTAACTAAAAGGCGTATATTTCTATTTTCATTTATCCTTTTCAAAAGGATAGATGAAGGCAGAAATATTTTCACCACAGCTCATAAAGGAGCTAATATCAAATCAAGTGTTCTACTATATTCACTCTCAACCAATCTCATGGTGATGGGGCGTGTCCTCTAACTGCGTGACTTGTGTAGGCTCCAGATGAAACAATTACGACGAGTCCTGCGGTGGTTTAGTTAGGCTCCATTATATTACGAATAGCGTATGCTCCCATGCTCGCCCTTTGAGTTGTGAATCATCGGGTATACTTGATAGGTCAAACATCCCTCTGTTAGCTAAGGTGGACTTAAGATTATCTCCTTAGACAAATACCACCCTAAGTCTACAAAGATTTCTTGGATGACGTAACCCATGTGTTGCTGATAAGGATCCTTGATTCGGGTTGATTCATTACCTCCTCGACTAAGTAGTAGGGACCATGGCTTCGGGATGGAACCATAGGATCACAGGTAGATCATCATTCCCCAACCATCCGGTTTAAGCTAAAATGATGAATTTCATAATTTTAAATTCTTAAACTCCATATGATGCTATTATATGCTACACATTAAGTGACCTAACGACTAGCCTTAATCAAAAGTTTTCATTCACTTATTGGAAGGGGTAATTAACTATAGGGGTTTAGATAAAACTTAGAACCATCTAAAGTCTCACAAAATGAGCAAAATTTTTATCTACTATTCCATCGCCTTGAAAATTACTGACACTTAAAATCATATTCTCTTCAATTCAATTCATATTGTGAGGTCGATGGTGAATTTTGTAGCCATAGATTTAGCGACTCCCAGGGATGATTCTCTTTTCATCTTTAGTCATATATGTCTATAGTAAATGAAATTTTGAAAATTCAAAAAATGTAATAAACTTAAATTACTAATGTATAAGGCTCTATATCGAATGAATTATTTAAATTATATTTTTATTACACTATTATTTTTTATATAGTGATTACATTTTGAAAGTATATGTGGTGAAATAATAATTACTAATTATTAATCTCCATCTTTCAAATTTCTTGGATCTATAGAAACTCCTTTCACTCGTCTAGGTATGAACATCTGCTAGCCAACACCATCATCAACACGGGAGATGTTGGAGCTACAATTCAATTTGGTAGCTTGAGTTCCTAGCTATGTAACTCACGAAGTACCCACCATGGTACATTCATCATAGGGCCATCTTTGGAAGGCCTCAAGTTACTTAAAGCTCATACTAGCCATGTTTGTCAATCGGTTCAACAATCAACCCATTTGTCGAGAGTTCTCGATGAGAACTTTAGTTTTCAAAAGGCTAGGTCAACCTGAAGCTCTCGTGATGAAAAGAACGTCATTGGACAAATTGTCTTTAATGCTCATGGTGCATACTTGCAGATTGCACCTTTTGTACGAAAGCATGATCATGAAGCTTCCTCATGAGAAGCAAGTTAACTAGAAGAGAAGAAGAGGAGAAATCTTGAGCTGGGGCTCGATATCTCCTTTGAATGACAATGAATAAGGGATCTGCCGAGCGGTATTCCTACCACGACAACTTTGACAACCTAAAGTGGGTAAAAAGAAATAGCTCTATTGGTGAAGTAAAATAATCCTTCTGGAACCAATCACACCAAGCTCCACCACCACAGAGGAGACAACCTGAAAAACTATCTGCTAGAATACACAAAGTTCTCAAAGTAGTCGAAGACAGAAGCTTAATGAAAAGAAGATTTCAGAGATCTGTGGTGATGGAAAATACTGAAGCTCCACCAAGGAGGTTTCCATCTCTTATGGTAATCAATCATCGAAATAAGTATGCTTCACATGGTGAGCATCAGAGCGTGACACTTGGACTGCGTGTCCAAGAATCCACTTGAAGGTCGATGAAAGGAAAGCAAATATAGGCCAAGGCCCGTAATGAAATCTTGAAGAATGGAAGAGGTGTGACATCGATACATATACTCAATTTGCCTCAAAATAACTCATCAGTGGATACCCAAAAGAAGGGATATCATTAATGAAAGACATGATGGTGACACCCTGGAGAATCCTATAGGGGATCCCATCACAGATCAGATTCACCCTCACAAGAGAAGGTTGACTTTAATCGCAGCCCTTTAATAGAAGAAGTGATTATTATGCACATTTAATCAGAGATCCACTGGAAACGTCGATCAAAGATTCATGTGCAAAAAGAATGTGATGAAGAGGAAACTATGGAAGTAGAAGTCGTTTATATGGTTAGAGATATAGATGAACTTTCTGCTCAGCGCCATAAGTAGCAACATGGATCCAGGGAACCTGAACCTAAATTTGATGTTTATGAAAGAGAGTCTTCACAGAAGCAAATAGAAGATGGATCTTCAATCTTTGCTGAAGATGAAGAAGTAGAAGATCAGAATGAGAAAGAGATCATGAGTAGCGAACCCATCTATATGGTTGAACCAGGAAATGATCGGCGGTACTTCGTTCGGTTACGTATTGCTCGTTGTTAGAAACATTTGTCTCACACATACAAAGGAGAATGATAAGTTCTTCCCAAAATGAGTAGGGAGTGAACAACAACAGAAGTAGAGGAAGAAGAAAGAGCTGTGCTTGTTATTTGTGATGCTAGCTAGAGAGCAAGAGAAATGCGGCGAATGGAGTCAAAGATAAGAAAAATTGCCTTGGTACCAAGATGAATGATATGATGGTACAAATGAATATCATGATGAAGATGTCACAGAAGAATATCACATCAACTGTAGCACCTGTTTCATTTTCTTATCAATAGGTAGATAATAAATAACTTCTATACCATTAAACTTGGTACCTCAAGCTCTATTACATACACGAAGCGAGGAATGAAGTTAACCAAACCTCTGGATAATTCAAAATCTAGCACACATGATATTAATCAACTAGAAATAATAATCAATGAAAAGATAAAGCATATAGCCTCGAGAAATTTGAAAAGGCGGTGAGGGTGCCACTGAATATGATCAAGTGTCATAAATGAAAGGTTACTCGTCAAAATTTAATACTTTCGATGGGCTTGGTAATCCAAAGCAACATCTAGCCAATTTAAGGCTACTTGTGGTAACATATGAGGGAATGACGCTACTTTCATAGTTCGTTTAGCCTCGACTACTTTTAGTGGTATGCAATTATCAAATGATTGTTAAAACCTTTCTTTGAATTAGAATATATTGAAGAGGTTCAATAGTGCAATCAAAAAAATTACAATAATTGACCTTGCCTTATTGAAAAGGAGAACAGATGAGTCAGTGATAAAATTTATAAGTATGAAGTGCGAGCAACAAATGGAAGAGGAACATGCGATCCAATTGCTAATGGGCAATATGGATGATAAAATGACACCATTTTTATGTATGACATCAATTACAACATTCCAAGACTTGCTCGATAGGGTGGCTAAATTTGAAAAGTTGAATCGCCCTAAGTTTGAAGTCTATGCAGATAAAGCGAAGAGAAACAAACCTTCAGACTCAAGAAGAAATGAAATTCATGCCACTTTCTATAGCTCAAATGGTGAAAAGCGGGTGATATATAATGTGGATAAAGGAAAATAGTTGATGTATAATGATGATAAAGGAAAAAAGCCTGTCTATTCTAATCCACAGCCAAAATTAGTATTATGAGGCAATGACAAACTTCAAACTTTTCCAAGTTGTGGATAGCATCCAAAATAAGTAACAAGAGATGATGAATGAATGCGGCCATCTATTAAGAAAAAGATGAACAAAGATTATTTCTTTAGAAGAGATAGTGTGTAAATTATTTTGAAGCGATCAAAGGGTTTACAGAAATTAAAAGGCACGAAGAAGGCATCAAGTCATAATCCAAATTACTACCCTATCATGATGATCAACCATCCATCGAAGATTGTTATGTCTTCAAGATTGGCTAGAAAAAGGAATATCGGTGAGGTGAATTTACATTATCAACAATATTGTCAACCCAGAATCTACAAGGATGATTATGTCCTCTTCGTATCATCCAAGAAAGACAAAAATAGAATGTCGATTGAAGAATGAAAACAATAGTCTCAAAAGGCATGAAAATCTTTGAAGCTAAAAGGCATCCCTAGTGTTAAGTGAAAATCACCACTTGAACCTATATTGGACTTAAAAGAAATGCCTAAACCAAGTATTTGGGCTTCTCAGTGACATTTTGATAAGGCTACTTTATCATAACATGAGGAGCAATCTACTAAACGTAGGCCTCATAAATCAAAGAAGTTAAAAAAAGAAGATCAAGAAGAAGAACACTCAAAAGATCATTAACAATCTAGAGAGTATCACCGGTAGCAAGACATCCATTTAGGCTTGCATACTTTATGCCTAAACTTCACATTAATGAAGTGGATGAAGAAGATAATGATGAATCTTGTCCAATAGAGACATGCTGAATCATTTATATGATATCAGATATTCTTCAACATCAGTTACTCTAAAATGATAATGGTAGTCAGACAGACTCGACCAACCCATCAAAATTCTTATCAGGAAAGCAAGAAGAGCCCGAGGAGTTAATTTTGTTTAATGACTCAACAAGATGATAACAGTTCAGATGAAGATCTATATTTTTTTAAAGAGAGAGTCGACTCATCGATATCATCGCATGAAATGTATGAAGTTGAAAAATGAGTCTACTTTTTTGGCCAAACCTCGAATAAGAAGGAATTTGAAGAAACTATGTAGAGCAAGATAAAGTTATTCAAGTTCTTGAGAAGTGGTAAAGTCTTACCACCTTCATCAAAGAAGGAAATGTAAATAAAGATAAAGGAAAAATAAATAAAGTCAACAAAGATATCATTCCAAAATCTAAAATGAAGCTAAATCAAGCGAAAAGATAGATTATAATATTTTATCACATAAAAGATCTACACTGCGAGTGTGTATGAGGCTCTCTTGATGTCAAAAGACCTTGAAACTTTGATACAAGATCTCAAAGATCCGAGAGTTATGAAACTTACTTCTAAAAATGTATGGCTGAAGCATTGCAAACTCAAGATCTCCCGATCACATTTTTTGAAGAAGATCTTATGTTGAGAACGGATCATCATCTCTATATTATTACAGTGATGACATCTCGATCGGTCAAATATTGATTGATCTAGTTCTTCTATCAATCTTATGAGTCTAAAGGTATTAAGAGGATTATCACTTGATATCCAACATCTTGGGAGAGATAAGTTGATGGTTCATGGTTTTGAAAAGGAAAAATTATTCTTCTCAAGTATCGAGATTTATATACGAAGCCAAGTTTCATGTAATCGATGCTGATACATCGTTTAAAGCTCTCTTGGGAGAGTGGATCATGGCTGCATGAGTATGACATGGTCCCATCAACTATGCATCAATATATGAAGTACATAAAATATGGAAGAGTTCAATTCAACCTAACCATTATCTCATGAAGTAAAGATTATGAAGATGCAAAATACTTCATCCTCAAGAGCCTAAGCCACAGAGCCTCTTGAAGTGGTGACATCCACTTTATGAACTAAAAAGCAACTTCATAAAGTGAAAGAGCATAAGCAAAAGGGAAGAAAGAAGGCAATGCCGACTCTCCCTAAAACACTTGATTTTACATGTAAATCAAGAAGATCAATTCCTCTTTTGGGAAATGACACAGAAGAAGAAGAAGATATTCCTGTCAAACCTAAGAAAACTTTTAAGCTTTCAAGAAAAGCAAAGTATGAAAAAAGTGATTCTGATTTAGACTATAACTTTGAATCTACTTATGAAAATATAGTTCAGATGGTCGCGTCAAGAAGAATATCTCATTTGACAGTGTCAGAGGAATCCTTCAAAATTATACCCATCCCTCAGCAGCACTTCAAAGAAATTACTCCACTGGAGGTTCATAACATTAAAGAGTTGATAACATTCTATGTGTCGCGTTGAGTGAGTGGCGAGAATAGAACTCTTATAAATTTGAAGAGTCTCACCTCATAAATTTGATGACACTCAACATGAAAATTATGATGAGATAGTGCCAACAAGAATACCAATATACTATCCGCAGAAGCTACAAAGAATGATGCATAAGCTTGAAATTCATATTGGAACTACTAAGCATAAATCTCAAATCTTTAACAGGATATGGAGCCAAAGAAGTTCTCAAGCATCACGAAGAAGTGATAAATTTATCACTAAAGGTCTTGAATTCATCCACAAATCTCATCAAAATAAAGCTTATTATAATATAATAGAAGCTGATGTCGAAACTAAGAGTGACGAAGAAGATGATCTCCATAAAATTCTTCTTACTGATGAAGAATAAGCCAAACTGCACAGAAAACTCAAAATGGTGGACAAATAGCTATGGATGAACTCAAAAAAAATCAACCTAGAGTTGAGGATGATCCGTCCAACTTTCTTGTGCCCTTCTACATGAGAAAGTTAAAAAGCTAAAAATACTTTGTGAATTAGGGGCTTGCTTTGGACATAGAAATGCAATTGGATAGATTGTCTATAGGAAGAAGAAATGGTCAAATCTCTACATTGACTTTCTAAATAAAGGCGTTCCCAAAAGATGACTTTCTTCCAATATTGAACTACTAGTGGATAATACTTCCAACTATGATATGTTCTCATTCATGGATAGATCAACGTGACATAATCAAATCAAGATGACACATGAGATGAAAAAACATAATTAGTTTATTGACATCTATTACACGGTCATGCCCTTGGTTTGAAAATCGAGCTACATACAAAGAGCCATGGCATATATTTTTGATGAGTTGATTCACCAAGTGGATGTTATGTTGATGATTTGGTGGTGAAAAGCTTAAATCGTGAAAATGACTTTGAAGAGAATTGTATTGGAGAGAATGAAATATGATCTCAAGATGAATCCTCTAAAATGTGCATTGGGGATATCCTCAGAAAATTTCTTTGGTATATTGTATGTGTAGAGGTGAAATTGATCTACTAAAATTAAGGCAATGGAGATGCCTCCATCAAAGAGTTTACGTCAGCTTCATTCTTTATAAGGACAGCTTGCATTCATCCGTCGATTTATATCAAATCTATCAGGACACTGTCAATCATTTGCAAGGTTGATGAAAAAGGATGCTCCATTTAAATGGGACAAGAAGTGCCAAGAAGCCTTTAATATCATTAAAAGCTACCTATTAAATTCACCAATCCTTACAACACGTACTCATAGGAAGCCCCTCATTTTATACATAGTTGCATTAGAAGAGTCCCTTAGAGTATTATTAGCACAACATAATGAAGAAAGCAAAGAGAATGCTCTTTATTATATAAGTTGAAGATTAATAGAAGCAAAAATGAGATACTCTCTGATAGAAAAGCACTATTTGGCATTGATCTTTTAAATCAAAAAACTATGTTATCTCACAAGATTATGTGATGTTTATGAAGATGTGGGACACCAGCAGATCTTAGTACTTATTGAAGTGATCATGTAATTGTTAAAGAATGATATGCCCATCTCAAAGATAGAAATCACCACCCATAATCTAATGCTTTAATAAGGACTTAAGGCATGATGGGTCTTTGAATATACCCAGATCTTTCCCCTACTTTACATGGAAAAGTAAAGTAGGTTTATTTTAAGCGGTTAGTTAAGTTCCCTATGGAGCCCCATAGTTAATTACATCTAAGAATGAGAATTCCTTAAGAATACTCTCGATTAAAGTAGAATAATTAGGGTCTCCAAAGATTTCAAGGTTAAGACTATCAAAGGATTGGCTATTTTAGAAAATCAAATGGGATAGATCAAGGAGAAGACTTATTTTGGAATCCAAAGGAGAAAGTAAAATGCTCATGATACTAGGAAGCTTGAGCATTCCAATCTACCATATGATTGGGCTTTATATTTTTGAAATTGAATAGAGTTAATTATTTGAGTTGACATTTTATTAGATTGCTAGGGCTTATAATTCCACAACATAAGATTGTGAAAATGCCTAAGAGGTGAGGACTTATGCTTGTAGAAGGAAATAGCCACCTCTCTATAAGAGCTTTGGCGACAAATGACTAAATCTAAAGGAAAATGGGTATATGGTTTACCTCCATAAGAGAGAATAAATCACTTTGAGACTTATTATGCTGGAGTGGCGACCCACTCTCCTCTTTAAATCCATAGGTAAGTCTTATGCTTTGCAAGATGGCTAGGCGTTGTTTATTTAGAGAAAACTAAGTCCTTAAACTCACTCCCTAAGAGACTAGAGCATGAGTGGTATGAATCATGACTTAATCTAATGCAAATTTTATCAAATTTATTTGATTCTTTTGGACTCTTTATTTTGACACAGCTATGGGATTTTGTATGCCTAAATGCATGAGAACTTGATTATGGGCCAAATCAAGAGAAAGTTCTTCCATCAAAGGCTCTCAGTTAAGCTTTTATTCTGCGAATGCCTCTTAAGTGGAATAATATGACATGCATGATATTATACATTCATTCATCCAACTAAGGGGTTGCTAAAAATTTTATTATCTTGATTTAATTCTAGGCTTTTATGTGAGGTTATGAGTTATTTTAAAATTTTAATTATGAGTTGTTAATTGGGTAGAAAAATTAATTTATCTAAGAGCCTACCATCACATTCAACATCAATCATAAAGAAACTATGAAAAATCTTTGTTCTGCAATCTAAACATAACATCAAATAATTTTATAGACTACCATAAAAGAATAAAGGCTAGGTTGGTTCGTACACCACGAAAGAGAAAAAAAAAAAGATGGGTAGTGAGCTCTACCCTTATACAACCGGATTACAAAAAATAATACATGTTATGGGGTCTTCTTTTCTTCATTCTTCCTTCTCTTCCTTTTGATTTGATTTGCTCAAAGGCATCCAGGGCACCCAGGGACTAAGCCTTCGGCCATTGCTCATCCTAATCCCCATAACACTAATCCTAATCTAATGTAAAATTATATTAAAATAGAAAAGTAAATCTAGCTATACACACAAAATAAATGTTAGCTAAACACACCATACAAAGCTTATATGAATAATTTGGACTTAGCACCCACATGGGTAAATCCACTGTCTAACATGGGTTACTTAGGCTAAACCTACAAAAAAACATTTATATTTTTATTACAACATCCCCTTAAGCACAATTGAAAATATGATTAGGCTAATCATGGCCTACATCCAGTCTACACATACACCCAACATCCAGTCTAAAATATTACATCAAAATAAAACACACATCATACATACACACTAACTTAGCACTAAGTGGTGACTTAGTATTCTAATGTGTGTGCTTAAGGCTTGTGTATGGCAAGACTTTATAGGCTTCTTTAGTTTAAGTTTCAATTTGGAGTTTGAATTTGTTTAAATTTTACCTTTGGGTGATTACAATTTAAATGATTTAATGATTTATTTTTTATATCACTTTTATTTGATTAAAGTGATGTTTAAGTTTTCAAGAATGAAGAGTAGAATGAATTCCATTTGTAGATAAAACTCACCCTATTCTACATCCTAACTGCTAAAGAGTCTAACTAAGGTCCTTAAGTATCTTAATTAGTCCATTTGAATTTGTGTAATTCATTTGATTTGATTTACAATTTAGAATTTGAGTTTGTTTAAGTATTTGATTGAATGATTTTGATTTAAATATTTTGGTTTAACTACATCTTGATAATTCAATATCCTTAATCTCTAATGAAGTTTAAGTTTGTTTAAATTCATGTATTTTTTTGATTGATTAGATTGATATTTTGGTTTAATTAAATCTTGATAATTCAATATCCTTTTAAATTAATATTTAATTCTTTTCTTTGATTATGGTTATGTGACTTAATTTTTATGTTTTGATTTGATTATGGTTCATTTATTTGTAGTTTGATGATTAGATTAATTGAGATTTTATTTTGATTTTAATTGAGTTTGATTCTTTGTAATTAGGATTTTATTTTTAATCTCATCCATTTGTCATGTTTATCAAAGTTTGGTTTTGTATTTTGATTTCATATTGGATAGTTAATTAGTTTATCTTATTTAAGTAGGTTGAATGAGATTTGATTTGATTACATATTAAATTTATGAGAGTCTTTCTTAATTTAATTTAATTTGATTTAATTAGATTTATTTGTCTATAGGTTTGCTTAGGTTCAATGTGATTATGTGATTAGTTTAATTAAAGTGTATTTATGTTAATTATAAAGGTTTATTTAATTTTCAATTTGATTTCATATTTATTTAAACTAATGATGTAATTAATGACTAATAATTTAGGTTTAATTTAATTTTTAATTAGTATTTAATTACATTTATGTTTGATTAAGTTTAAGTTTAATATGATTTGATTGACTTAATTAGCTTATTTAAGTGTGATCAAATTATGGTAGATTAATTAAGTGTTTGATTTGAATTTAATTTATAAAGTTAATTTGGTTCATTAGATGATGAATTAATTCATTGTTTGCATTAATTAGGTATTTATTGGTTAGATTGGCTTAATTGGTTTAATTAACAAGTGTGTTTAGTTAATTATTAAATTAAATAAAGATTTATTTAATTTTAATTTGGTTTAATATTTATTTGATTATGATTAATGACTTAATGATTTTTGATTTAATTTGGATTTGATTGGTATTTAATTACATTATGTTTGATTAAGCTTATGTTTAATATGATTAAGTTAATTGACTTAATTAGTTTTTAAGATGTGCGATTAAATTAATTAGTAGATTAATTAGTGTTTGATTTGAATTAATTTTTATGTGATTTATAATTAATTTATTATTAAGATGATGATTAATTCATTAAGTTTGCATTAATTAAATATTTAATTAATTAAGTTTGATTAAAGGTAATTAAACTTTTTAAAATTATTAGATTAATCAAATATTTATTTAATTAATGACTTAATTTTGTACATGTGAGTGATTTGATTTCGTTAAGTGTTTTGCTTAAGTTTGATTTGATTAAAGGATTATTGTTATTATCATTTGATTAGATTAGTGATTTAATTATTTATTTTTACTTCAATTAAACTTCATTATTCATAATATAGTTAGGTTTAATTTTCTTCATTATTATGTTTGATTTAATTCATGTTTGATTTAGTTGTTAGGTTATGTGATAATTAATTAATATTTTTATTCCAAATGGATGTGATTTAATGGTATGTTAATTAAGTTTACTTTAACTTTATTTGGTTTAATTTGATTGATATCAAATGATTATGTTGAATTGGTTTATTAATCAATTTGATTTTTAGTTTATTTAATGATTAATGAATTTTAGTTTATTTATATTCATTAAGGAGTTTAATATGATTACAGCTCCATGTTTAGTGTAGATTTAGTTATACTAGTTTGATTCATGCTAAAGTTTTCTAGATTTGTTGAATTTTAAGTTTGATTTAAGATTTAATTATTTAATTGAGTTTTATTAACTTAAAATATGTTTAATCATATTTAATTTAATTTCCTAGGATGATATTTTTTTGATTTGAGGTTTGATTAATGATTGCTTAAGTGTTATTTCATTTGATTTTGATTTGATATTTAAATTATTTTAGATTATATTTTAATTACTCTTAATTGATTAAACTTAATCTTAATATTTATTTGGGGTTCATTAGGATTGAAATCATTATTTTTTAAGAGTCCTAGATGTCAATTGAAGTGATTTAAGTCATTTTGATGATTTTTCATAAATTTATGAATTTTTATTTGATTTATTTTATTAAAATGGACAATCTAAATTTTAAAATTTAATTTCTCCCAATTGAGAAGTCCTTTTCACTTGAAATATTTATGATAGGTGTTTTTTAACTTTAATTTCAATCCTTCAAAATTTCAATTTAATCTCATATATATTTTTGGTTTAATTGATGAAATATAATTTTTACTAAAACTCAAATTAACCTCAAAATACTCAGTAAAATTTGAGGATTTTGGATTTCTCTCGGAAAAATGAATCCAACAAATCCCTGTTTGCAATTTTTGGTTAGACATTTTATTTTCAATGATTTTTTGAAGTTTTAAGTGATTTAAATTAATTTTTTAAATAAAATTTGGCGGCGGCGTGAACCATTTGGGTGGGAAGACTAGTCATGTTCGGAGGCTTCGATTCTCTGATGTCCATCTCAACGGTCCATGTCGGTTTGATCTAGACGGCGCGTTGGCCATTGAGCCATCAATCAAACCGCATCGATCGAGCGTCATCGCGTGGTGATCCGAGCTTGGATTCATTGATCCACATGCAATTTGAGTTATCCGATGTATCAGCGGATTGAGGCGGTATTATTGTGAACAATCTTTTTAAAAGGAAAAAAATGATATTTTTAAGTAAAAACTTATCCAAATGGACCCGTTTTCTCATCGATTTGCACCAGAAAAATTCTATTTTCTAATTAGGATGATTTAAAGTAAAAATATGAGATTATCTAGAAAAAATTTCTAAAATCGCAAGAAAATTAACACAAAATGCAAGAAATTGCAAAGCCGACTAAAGTTTGGCAAAATTTATCTCACCGGGGATGGTTTTCGGATGGTGAATGAGAACTCCCAGGTATGTGAGAAGGTTTGGAATAATTTTAACCTTTTTGGAATGTAGTCTTCTCTAATGTTCATCGTCATCCGAAAACCTTTATTTGTGTTTTGATCTCAAATGACTTAGAGGTGAGGATGAGTTTCTTTTTTTTTGAGCTTTTTGGGGTGAATGTGGTGGGAAGAGATGAAGCCTCATTTCCTCCTTTTATAATGGCCAAAATCTATTCTTTTTTGAATTTTTTTGGTTTTGATTTTCATCTTGTTTGGGGTTGGATGGATTGATTGAAGATTTTATTTTGCCAAAGTCTCTTACCATAATATATTCAAAATATGTTGAGAAGGCATGTGATGAGAATTAAAATTTGGGTGGAATCCCATGAGATGGAGGATGGATAATTGAAATTTCAAGTAATTAAAATTTATGTTTAATTTATTCAATAATTAGTTGAAATATGATCTATTTAGTAATTGATTTAATTTTGGATTTAATTGACCCCAAATTTGAGCTGGGGTTGGGTCAAGTTAACCAATTGGGCTCGATTGATTAAATTAGGTTTAATTATGGATTTGGTCAAGTTCAATAATTAATTTGAAATGAACTTGAGCCATTGGTTACAATCAATTTGGGCTAGATCATGATTTGAATTGATTTGATCCTTTAAGCCAATTTGGGTCAACTTAGATCAAATGACCAATTGGGCATGGTTTGGCTCAATTGGTGGTCAAATTATTATTGATTTTGGATGATTCAAATGATTTCAATCAATTTGATATAGGATGCATTGGTTAGTTTTTGGTTCATTTGGGCTAGGGTTGACTTGGTCAAATGACTGGTTTGACCTAATTGATTGCAATTGATCATCTTAGTGATCACAATCATGAGAAGGTAGGACTTAATATTTGATATTTTGGGTTTGTGGGTGGTGAAATCAAGAGGTTATTTATGATTAGCTTATAAATTGTTTGATGATTTGTTTAGCTTTTTTAAGTGGCATGCTTTCCCTTGTTTCTTCCTTTCTTTATGTATGGCTAGATGTGGATTAGACTCTTTGAAAAATAAATCTTTACCAAACACAATTCAAATTAAAACTAAATAACTCATAACCTCAAAAAGCAGATTAAAATCAAGATAAAGAATTACCTTTTAGCTAGATAAGCATTTCTTTATAATATCATGAAATGATCTTATTTCACTCTTGATTGATTCCACCTTTTTAGAAGACTTGACCTTTGAGGGGCATTGGTGGAAACTCACCTTATTTTAATTTTGTCCAACAATCTTCTTTCTCATGCATTAGTCATAAAAAGCCTATTAGACTAAGTCAAAATGATTGTCCAAAAAATGAAATAAAATAAAATTTGAAATGCATTAGATTTGGGTCATTTAAATGTTTACATGATCTAGTCTCTTTGAGTGAGTTTAGGACTTAGTCTCTTTCTAAATATAGCGACTATCTTGCATAAGTATAAAAATTACCTACATGTATTTAAAATTATAAGAGTTGGTTAGAGAGATTGTAAGTCAAGTTGTGGGTGATTTGTCTCTCTTGTGAACAAACCAACCATTTTTTTGTCTTGGGAAGTTGTGCTTTTACCTCACCAAGCTCCTTAGATTTAGATTTTGAGGTTACTTTTCCCCTTTGTGGGATAAGCATAATTCTCATCTCTTAGGCATTTCCTTAATCTTGTGTTAAGGAATCTTAAGTCCTAAATTTTTAAGAAAAATATAACTCAAACAAACTAAATCAATTTCTAACAAGAAAAGACTAATTTTATGATAGTTTGAGATGCTCGCTAGGTTTTCCTAGCATCTGAGTATCTCTTGTCTATTTTGGCCGATAATAATTGATCAATGTTTGATCTTCAAATACAAACCAATTGATTGATAGTCCTTTTATTGAAATCTTGAGACAATGATCATTTACCTTAATTTGAGAGTTTTCCTGGGATCCGTCCTAGATGTAATGATTTCCCCAGACTTAATGAACTAGGTTTAAAATAAACTCGCTTTAATTTTCATGTAAAGTAAGGAAGAATCTGTACATATCGACCCATCATCCTTAGTCCATATTGAGGTGATTGGTTCCATTAAAGAGTGACTTACGTCTTTGAGATAGTACACTATCTGATGATGTATTGATTGAATAAGTACATGCATTACATGGTGTCTTACAGATGAATTTTTGTGTGTCCTCTTTCTTTTCTCCCACAAATTTGAAACTTTAAGAATTTTCTGTCAATAGATTTTTTAGACTCATTTGGGTGGTTCCTTTCTCCATCTTTGGTAAATGATCGTTATCTTTGAGTATCGATAATGAGTTTCTATTTTGGTATGAATACAAGACCATCCTTCTTTCCATTGGCACTTAGCTCATTTCATTTTGAGTTAAAGATCTTTATTTTTGACCACATTCCTTGTTGGTCTTAAAAATGGTTTCTCCAAGGGTAAAATGAAAGATTTAAATAAAAAACCTCTTAAAGACTTCCTCCTTACCATTTTCATGATAAGAAAAGGTTCATCCTAAAAATAATAAATCTTCCATAAAAAACTTTGCTTTTCAAAAGCATCTTTTCCAAAAAAAAATGCACTTAATAGAATATTTTTCACAAAAATTTTCACCTTCATTTAACAATTCACATAATTGTTGCAAGTAGGGATTTTCAAAAATAAAACTAATAATATTTTCCAAAATCTCAAATGAATATCTTCTTTCAATTCACTTTAATGAAGATTTCATTTTCAAAATAAAATAAATAATCATCTTTTCTAAAAATCACAATCACAATCATAAAGTTTTCAAAAGCACAAATGAATATCTTCTTTCAATTCACTTTGATGTAGATTTCATTTTCAAAATAAATTAAATAATCATCTTTTCTAAAAATCACAATCACAATCATAAAGTTTTCAAAAGCACAAATGAATATCTTCCTTCAATTCACTTTGGAACAAAATGAAAATAATACTCAAGAGTCATAATCATACCTCAAAAGTTCATTCAAAATTTTCAGACACCTTCATTTAATATATTTTGTTAAATGAATATTTCATTCCCAACTAAAAATAAAACATCATTTTAGGAAATCCCACTTAAGCATACCTCATATGTTTTAACTTGGAATTCCTCTCTTTCAAAAAGCAACAACCACACACAAAATAAAAATATCATTATACTATTTATTTTTTGGGATGCACCACAGATCTTTGGGGTTCTTAGAGTGATGGTCGATGTTAAGGAATGATGTACTATCTCCAAAGATAGAAATCACCACAGAATGGACTAATCACTTGGACTCTAGGCATGATGGGAATATACCAAAGATCTTTCTACTTTACATGGAAAAGTACATTAGAGTTTATTTTAAGCCGGGTTCGTTAAGTTCCCTATGAATGTAAGCCCCCATAGTTAATTACATCCCGAGGAATGAGAATTCCTTAAGAATACTCTCGATTAAAGTAGACAATTAGGGTCTTCAAAGATTTCAAGGTTAAGACTATCAAAGGATTGGTTATTTTTAAAAATCAAATGGGATAGATCAAGGAGAATGCTTATTTTTGGAATCCAAAGGGAGAAAGTAGGAAATGCTTATAATATTAGGAAGCTTAGTGAGCATTCCAACCTACTATAATTGGGCTTTAATTTTTTGAAATTGAAGAGTTAATTGAGTTGACATTTTATTAGATTGCTGATTTATTCCATAATATAAGATTATAGAAATACCTAAGAGGTGAGGCTTATGTTTGTAACGAAATAGCTACTCAGTTCTAAACTAAGGAGCCTTGGTACAAAATAAAGGCATGACCTATATCTAAAGAAAAAATGGGTATATGATTCACCTCCACAAGAGAGAATAAATAACCCGACTGCTGGACTTATTATTGCTTGGAGTGGTAGCCAGCTAACTTCTCCTATGCTTTAAATCCATGTAGGCAAGTCTTTTGCTTTGCTAGATGGCTAGGTTGTTGTTAGTTTAGAAAGGAGACTAAGTCCTAAAACTCACTCCCTAAGAGACTAGAGCATGAGTGGTATGAATCCATGACTTAATCTAATGCAAATTTTTTCAAATTTATCTGATTAGTTGTGACTCTTTATTTTGATATAGGTTATGGGATTTTGTATACTTAAATGCATGAGAATTTGATTATAGGCCAAATTAAGAGAGAAATGAGTGTTCTTCCATAGTCTCATGGGTTAAGCCTATTCTCTGCAAAGATGGACCTCTTAACAAGAGTGAAATAATATGACATGCAATATTATACATTCATCCATCTAAGGGGTTTCTAAAATTTTATTATCTTGATTTAATTCTAGGCTTTTATGTGAGATTATGAGTTATTTTAAAATTTTAGTTATGAGTTGTTAGTGGGATAGAAAATTTAATTTTATCCTAAGAGCCTACATCATCGAGGCCACATATTCAAGCATCAATCATAAAGAAACTATGAAAAGCATGTTGTTCTAATGCACAATCTAAACACAACATCAAAAAAATTTATAGATTACCATAAAAGAATAAAATCTAGTGTGTTGGTTCCAATACCCCGAAAAGAGAAAAAAAAGATGGGTAGAGCTCACCCCATACAACCGGATTACAAAAAATAAAATACATATGGGGTCTTCTTATCTTCATTTGTTCATTCTCTTTCTTTTGATTTGATTTTATCCAAAGGCATCACAAGGCACCCATCTTCGCCCAGCTCATCTAATCTCCCATAACACTAATCCTAATTCTAACACAAAATTACATCAAAAATAAGAAAAGTAAATCTAACTACACACGCAAAATAAATGTTAGTTAAACACACATACAACCAAATAATTATATGAATAATTTGGACTTAGCACCCACACATGTAACCAAGTATCCTAACATGGGTTACTTAGGGCTAAGCAACCCACATAAAAAGCATTTATATTTTTTTTTACAAGACTCCTTAAGCACAACCTTGTAGAGAAAATATGATTAGGCTAATAAGCTAACATCCAGTCTAAAATATATACCCAATCATCTAAAATATTACATCACAAAATAACATCATACATACAATGTCCTAACTTTGGAAATGGTGACTTAGTATTCTAATGTGTGTGCTTAAGGCTTGTGTAGACTTTACTAGGCTTCTTTAGTTTAAGTTTTAATTTGGAGTTTGAATTTGTTTAAATTTTACCTTTTGGTGATTTTTAATTTAAATGATTTAATGATTAATTTTCATTTTTTATTTCACTTTTATTTGGTTTAAATGATGTTTAGATTTCAAGAATGAAGAGTAGAATGAATTTCATTTTGATGGAACTCACCCTAATTTAACATCCTAATTCTTAAAGAATTTTAAGGTCCTAAGTATCTTAATTAGCCCATTTGAATTTGTGTAATTATTTGATTTGATTTAGAGCTTAGAATTTGAGTTTGTTTAAGTATTTTGATTGATTGATTTTGATTTTTGATGTTTTGGTTTAATTATATTTTGATAATTCAATATCCTTGATATCTAATGATGTTTAAGTTTGTTTAAATTCATGTATTTTTGATTGGTTAATTAAATCTTGATAATTTAATATCCTTGATCTTTGATGAAGTTTAAGTTTGTTTAAGTTCATGTTCTTTTGATTGATTCATTTTAGAGTAGATGTTTTTGGTTTAATTAAATTTTGATAATTCAATATCTTAATATCTAATGAAGTTTAAGTTTTAAGTTCATGTTGTTTTGATTGATTAATTTTAGATTGATGTGGTTTAATTAAATCTTGATAATTAAATATCCTTTTGAATTAATATTTAATTCTTTTCTTGATTATGGTTATGTGACTTAATTTGTTTATTTGATTGTGGTTCATTTATTTAGTTTGATGGATTAGATTAATTTATTTTGGTTTTAGTTTGATTCTTTATAATTAGGATTTTATTTTTTAATCATCCAATTGTTATGTTCATCAAAGTTTGGTTTGTATTTTGATTTCATACATTGGATAGTTGATTAGCTTATCTTATTTAAGTAGATTGAATGAGATTTGATTTGGCTACATATTAAATTGATGAGAGACTTTCTTAATTTGATTTGATTAGCTTTATTGGTCAATGGGTTTGCTTAGGTTCAATGTGATTATGCAATTAGTTTAATTAAGAAGTGTATTTATGTTAATTATAAAGGTTTGTTTAATTTTCAATTTGATTTCATATTTATTTAGACTAATGATGTAATTAATGACTTAATAATTTAGGTTAATTTAAGTTTTTTGATTAGTTTTAATTGCATTTATGTTTGATTAAGCTTAGGTTTGATGTGATTACTTTAATTAACATTATTTTATTTAAGTGCGTTAATTATTAAATTAAATAAAGATTTGTTTAATTTTTAATTTGATTTCATATTTATTTAGGTTAATGATGTAATTAGTGAGTTAATGACTTAAGTTTAAATTGGATTTATTCATTTAATTGCATTTTATGTTTGATTAAGCTTAAGTTTAATATGATTAATTTAATTGACTTAATTAGTTTATTTAATAGGTGTGATTAAATTAATTATTAAATTAATTAAGTGTTTGATTTGAATTAATTTTAATGTGATTTATAAAATTAATTTGGTTTATTAAGATGATGGATTAATGTATTAAGTTTGCATTAATTAAATGTTTAATTAATTAAGTTTGATTAAGAATAATTAAACTTTTTTTAAATTATTAGATTAATCAAAGATTTATTTAATTAATGACTTAATTTCCCACATGTGAGTGATTTAACTTAAGTTTGATTTGATTACAAGATTATTATTATTATTATCATTTGATTCAATTAAGTGATTTAATTATTTATTTTTATTTCAATTAAACTTCATTATTCATAATCATAGTTAGGTTTGATTTTCTTCATTTATTATGTTCATTAGATTTCATTCATGTTTGATTTAGTTGTTAGGTTTATGTATTAATGGCTAATTAATTATCTTATTCCAAATGGAGGTGATTTAATCATATGTTAATTAAGTTTATTTAACTTTATTTGGTTTAATTTGATTGATATCAAATGATTATGTTGAATTGGTTTGTTAATCAATTTGATTTTTAGTTTATTTAATGATTAATTAGTTTAGTTTATTTATATTCATTAAGGAGTTTCATATGATTAGACTCCATGAGTGTAGATTTAGTTATACTAAAATGTTAAAGTTTCTAGATTTATTGAATTTTAAGTTTGATTTAAGATTTAATCATTTAATTGAGTTTTATTAACTTAAATAGGTTTAATAATATTTAATTTCTCTAGGATGATATTTTTTTTGATTTGAGGTTTGATTAATGATTGCTTAAGTGCTATTTGATTTCTGATTTTGATTTGATATTTAAATCATTTTTATATTATGTTTTAATTAACTTTTTAATTAATTAAACTTTAATCTTAAGTGTTTGTTTAGAATTTATTAGGATTCAGAAACTCACATTATCTTCTTAAGAGTCCTAGATGTCAATTGAAGTGATTTAAGCCATTCTGATGATTTTTTTTTGTAAATTTTTGAATTTTTATTTGATTTATTTTATTAAAATAGATAATCTGAATTCAAAATTTAATTTCCCCCAATCCATTAGTCCTTTTTTCTTGAAATATTTATGGTAGGTGTGCTTTTACCTTAATTTTAATTACTGAAAATTTTAACTTAATTTGACATAAATTTTTTGTTTAATTAATAAGATTTTATTTTCATTAAAACTCAAATTAAGCTCAAAATACTTAGTAAAATTTGGGGATTTCTAATTTGTTAGATTCCACTAAAAAAGACAAATTCAACGAGCCCTCATTTAAAATTTTTGATTAAGTATTTTATTTTCTATGTATTTTTGAAGTCTTAGATGATTTAAATTAATTTTTTTAAATAAAAAAATATGCATGGCGTCGACCATTTGGCGAGACATGTGGTGTCACGGAGCGACCTGGTTTTGCTCGATCATCGTCGTGCGGTCGGGCGGTCAGTCGGATCGCGTGATAGAGGCCAAGATCGTCGACGTCAATCGAGCCATCCGATCGTGAACCATTGATCGGACGGTCAGAATGCATCGACGTGAAAACCCGGATCGTGTGATCCTAGATCCATTGACCGATGGATGGGGCGTCGTAGCGCGGCGATGGTGATGTAAATAATTTTTTAAAAGGAAAAATGAGATTTCTAAGTAAATACTTGTCCAAATGGACCCCGCATCGATTTCCATGGAAAAAAAATTGTTTTCTAATTGGGATGATTTAAAGTAAAATTATGGGATTATCTATGGGAAATTCCTAAAATTATAAGAAAATTAACACAAAATACAGAAATCTAAGGTGTTAGTTTGGTGAAATTTATCTGGAGGATGGTTTAGCGATAGAGATCAGAGCAATCTCCTTGGTATGTGAGAAAGTTTTGAAATAATTTTTAACCTTTGCCTCCCTTTGGAATGTCGTCTTCTCCAATGTTCACCATCATCACGCCGAAAAAGCTTCTATTTGTATTTTGAGCTCAAAAAAATGGCTCAGGGGATGGGTTCCTTTTTTACTTTGGGAAGCTCTTGGGGCTTGTGGTAGTGGGAGGAAAAGTGAAGCCTCATTTCTCCCTCTTTTTATAATGGCCTAAAATTCATTCTTTTTTTGAATTTTTTTGGCTCCAAATTAATTGTCATCTTGCTTGGGGTGGTTAGGATGGATGGTGGATTGATTGAGGACTTTGAATTTTTGCTCCAAAGTCCTCTCTTGCTGCCATATTATCAGCTTTATTTAATATAAATGTTGTGGATGAGTTAAGTTCATGTGATGGGGGAGAATTAAATGAGGTTGGGTGGAATCTTATGTGGAGAAGGATCCATGAAGGATTTAAATGGGTTGGGTTGATTTTGGGCTGATTCCAAATGGGTTTGGGTTGTGTTTGATCAGCCCCAAATGGGTCATGGCTTGGTTTTCAAGGGATTTTGAATATAATGGAATAGTGATTTATGAATAAATCAATTGAGTTTATTTGATCTAAATTGGCTAAGTTATGAAGGTGGCTCTATGGCTTAGGAATTTAGATTTGATTTTTGGGTTTAATCATTTGGGTCAAATTTGGATTAGATTTAGAATTTGAATTTGAATTTGATTTGGTTTGAGATTTGAATTGGGCTTGATTTTTTAGAAAGTGTATCTTGGATTGGTTTAATTTATGGGATGATTGATTTTCTTAATTTGGATGACCTAATCATGATTATCCTTCTAAGTTCTTGGGCTTTGGTTGGTATTCTAATCACTAGAGTGTCATGACTAATTTTTTAGCATCAGAGTCCAGTAAGAAGAGAGGTTATTGCTAAAGTGGGTCAACAATTACCCTCATCTGAGGATGATTGAAGTACTTGATAACACTAATTGTTTGCATGAGAAATTGATGTCAAGATGGGCAATTTTTTAATTTCATATCAGATTCTAGAATGCAATAAGGGACAAGTCTTAGGGATTTTCTGATATAGTGGAGTTTCTCTTTGATGATTTGAGATGAGCAAAGTATGCTCATTCAAAGAAAAATCGATATACTGATGGAGCCTCATCGATCAAACAAGTCCAATAAAATTCATGAGTGAGAATCGGCGTGATCTTATCAAAGAGATAATAAGATGATCATATGGTAAGCCAAGTACTAATAAAGAAGCGAAGTATGAAGCATTGAGTGGGTCTTGAAGAAGCTATTTTCATAGGCATTCAAAACTTGCATATTTTGATGATTCTAGCTTATTATAAATCAAGTACTTGGACAGAATCAAAATTGAGTTAGCTTTTAATCAGTGGGTTCTTGGATGAAGCATACCAAATGTCACACTAACTCAAGTCTCTCAATCTGAGAATAGTAAAGTCAATTACTTAGCAAAATTAGCTTAAAAAATGATAAGTATGAATGGTGACTATGTCATGATAGGCATCGATGAGTTCTAGGGCCAGTAAAGTATCAATCCTCGCAGGTGGAGGGGTTATCAAATTTGTCCCAGCAGGATGCGACTCAAGTCATTTTTCATACTCCTCAAAATCAACAAGGAGTTATACCCAGAAGAGTTAAGAATGAAATTGCTACAGAAAAGTTGTGAGAGTCTTTATGTAGATGAGTCACATGATTGGAGGCAACCCTTCATCGACTACTTTAAAGAAGGCAGTTATCAAATAATAAATCTTGGCGGCTCAATCAGAGAATATTCTTATATGCTTTCATCAACAACACTTTATATCTTAGATCTTTGAGCAAATATGGCTACGATGCCTAAAAGGAAGAGAAGTGTTGGTTGAAGTTCATTAAAGACTTTGTGGTGCACATTCTCCCAAGATGAGTAAAGATCAAATATGGGTTATTATATCTATGGTTAAAACTATATAAATCATGCTAAGAAGTGTCATGAATGTCAAGTACATGGGAATATAATCCACCAACCTCAAATCAAACAATAGCATCTTGGCATTGAATGTTGGGGTACACATATGTAAGACTAATTGATCCATCTCATTAGAACACCACTTTATCTAATAGCGATTATTTCTCTAAGTGGTAGCTACCCATTTAAAAAAGTTCTGCTTGACGATGATCAATTTCTTCATATAATGTAATATAGATTTGAGTGCCCAATAATTTTTATAATGACACGGCTTTCAAAATATAAAGATTTATAGATTCATTTATCGATAAAAAAGATGGAGATACTCTTCAATATAATCCAAGAGTAAATAGTTTGGTGGACCTTCAATAAAATAATCAAGATGCTCAAGAAGATCACTAAAATAAGAGAGAATGGCGCTTGATATAGCATTATGGGTTATCAACCACCTACAAACGACTAAAACCACTCTTCATTGGTATTTGGAACTAAAGCGGTTCTTACCAAAGTTGAGTTGCATTCACTTATAGCAAATCTAGCGAAGATCAAAATACTCATTTGAGAATGGAAACTCGCGCTTGATGAAGTTAGATTGCAATCACATTAAAATCTAGAAGTTTATTGAGGAAAGATGTCAAGGGCTTTTGGCCATACGATGTGGCCTCAAACTTTCTAGAGATGGATATGGTGGAGAGAATACTATTCTAATCAAAAAATTTGGTGAAAAATTTGAGCCTAATTGAGAAAGCCCTTTTATCATTGAAAAAGTATACCAAAGAGGGGCATACCAACTCATTGACCTAAAGGGTGAAAGACCAATACTGCTAATTAATGATCAATACTTGAAAAAATATTATACATGAAGACTACACTCTAGAGGTATAATAGAAATCCCTCTACAAAATAGGGGGCATTTTTTAAGTATATTTATTTAGGTTGACATCATGCTTCATGTCAAGATCTTTAAATAAATATACTCACTCTAGATGAAAAAACTTTTCCATGAAAAATTCCCCTATTACACAGGGGGCATTTTAGATTTCTATATATAGATGAAATCAATGTTGTATATTAAAATCCTCTTAAGAGCATATCAATTCAAATATTGATGTATTTGCATATTTTTGATCTTGAAAGTTCTTCTAAATGTGCTTTAGAATTCTCCTACAAAAATAAAAATTTTTAGTTTATGTCAAGTTTATTTGAGTTGACATCATCATAGATGAAATCCTATATATATTCATTGATCGAGCTTTATGTTGAAATCCTTGAATATATCCATAATTGTCATTGTTAAGTTGCAAGTTCTTACAAGAACAAAAAGAATCTATTGCTACATAGGAAAAGATAACCCTAAATATCAAAAAACTTTATCTAGATTTGCCAAATTAGATCAAGAAGACTCATTTTGAAGCTTCAATCAAATAAGTTGGAGACATCACCTCTACATCTTGAAGCTTAAGACAGAGATGGGTTAAAAGTCGACTCATAAGTCCACAAATGGTCGAGTTCTGAGCTCTCCTCACTCAAGCAAGAAAGGCGGTGAAAGAGCTCATCACTTTGATGACAAATCACCCAACCGCATTAAGTTGAAGACTGAGTAGGTTGTCACTCAACAAGCATAAATGATTGAGTTTCTCTCCTCACTCAACAAAAATGAGAAAAGATCATAGTGAAGAGCCTTGTTTCAATGATGATAATTTGTTCAATCTCTAGATCTAAAGTGATTACAAGCAACAAGGATTCAAAGATCTTTACATTTGATCATAAATTAAGACAATATGAAACTCTTCAACTACCTCAAATCAATCTATATATATTATTATCCACGGTGATATTTCAATTTATTCTCAAATGATCATCAAGCTCAAAGCACATAGCAAGTCAATCTCCTCATCAATTATCAAAGTAGAAAAACGGGAGAGGAAGCAATTCATAGTTCATACAAAGGCGATGTAACTAAAGAATTTGTGGTTATTATCTATTAAAGCACATTTGTTAGGCGATAACTCAACATAGATCAAGTATAAGCGAAGGCTAGGTCATATGTCCTTCAATGAATCAATGCACAAAGATTCATGGACATACACTTCGACAAATTAATAAATTGAGTCATCTTCATCAAGTCCTCAAGCTTAAAGCTAGGATAGAAGGAATTTTAAATCCAACCAAAGACAAACCATATCCCAGAATCCTTTGTCAAAATAAATAAACCAATTCCTTCAAACCCAAGTTGGAGGGTTAGAAACTCAAATCTGATGACATAAAAAAAAGAGATCTTCAAAACCATTGAAGTAGATAATAGATGGTGTAAGAACTCTTTCCTATCAACAAATTAGAAAATGGTCAAAGTCATTTAACATGTTTTAAATAAGGCATATACTAATGACAAATCTTATAAAAGTAATTTATTTGTCAATTTGAAATGATCCAAGTTATGTGGCCCTAAAGGGTTAAAAATTTCAACAATGTGACTCACTCCATGAATCACATTTGTTGACCTCATATATGTCATAGTTGGGTGAATTCGATGAACTCAAATGACGGTGAGTAAATAATGAAATACATTGGCGTTAAAAAAATGGTCGAAATGATCTCCAACCGATGAATGGACTTTGCTGTCGCATTCAAAACCTTAAAATTGATCAAAATATAAATATTGCATAATCTTAAGTGCAACCAATCAAACGATCAAGCTATCATTATATCGATGCATATATCAGAGTCAAAAAATTATGATGATATCCAAATGACCTCTATTTATAAAATTGATCATGTCGTTGGCTTTAAAATATTGAAAACTACTAAATAATCACTCAATTGGATGAATCATTAAATGTCGAATGATGATTGACATCGAGATTAAAATCATTTGGGTCAAAATCATAAATGACATCCATCATGAGCGACTTCAGTCATGTTAGAATGTCAAAATTGGTCATAATATAAATATTGCACAACTTGATGATCAACCGATCACGATCAAGCGATCAAGTCGTCAACGCACCTGCACATATATCGAGGTCAGGAGGCATCGACATAAATCAAATGACCTCCATTCATCAAATTGATTATGTCATTAGTTTTAAAATATCAAAATCTATCAAATAAGATTATTTGCACTCAATTCAGACATGTTTACAAGAAAATTGGTGAAAGCGGCGACATGCAGATGAAATTTCGATTATCTGAACCAAACGGCCTCGATTGAACGGATCATGCTTGTTGAAATAACCTTAAATTGATATATATTTTTATTACCTAATTATGTTAATGTAAAGTTCATATTAAAGAGGATAAACTAATAAAAAATGGCTAATAACCTAAAATTGGCTCAACCAACTCCTAAATCTTAAATATCTCCTTCCAACAAATCCCTCATGCGATTGGCTGAGTCCCTCTCTTTCTTGGATTCTCCTGATGAGCCTTGCTCATCCGTTCAGATGACGTTCTTCTCTGATCAAGCGCAGGAATTTTTGCTCTTTAATGAAGATGAGAAACCATCTCCCTCTATTTCTCCTCCCTCCAAAGCAGAAAAACTCTCGATTTCCATTCTCAAAAATAAGTGGTCTCTTCTTCCTTCTCCTTCTTCTTTCTTTTCTTTCTTCTTCCTTCCATTCTCCACTAAGAAAATCATTCTCTTTTCTTCTTCCTCCTCTTTCTTCTTCTCCCTTCTTCTTCTTCTTTCTCTTCTTTATTTTCCTTCTTCTTCTATTTCTTCCTCCAAACCGAAAATTATAGATGGCTTCTTCCCCTTTCTTCTTCTCCCTTATTCTTCTTCTTTCTCTTCTTTCTTTTCCTTCTTCTTCTATTTCTTCCTCCAAAAATTATGATTTTTCTTTATGAATTTATCTTATTGTTTCTTCCTCCCATGTGAGAAGAAGAGCGAGGGTGACAAATTAAGAAAACTTAGCTCAGGAATATGTCATAAGTTTTCATTTTCACAATCATCTAGTAAGGATGTTATGTCCTTGTTACATTTGTCAATGAGAATAGCGATTCTGACTAGAGTCCCGATTGGTGATTTGATAAGACTCCATTATATCGATCTCCTTATTGCTAATGGCTCTCATTTGAGTTGTGAATCATTGGGTATACTTGATAGGAAAAATAACCTCATCGGTTTACTTAAGATTATTTAGACATCATAGTTACGATTTCTTGAATCAACTCAAATGTGATCATAAGGATCCTTCTCTTTCAAAACTCCATGATAAGTTATGAATGATGAGAACCATGGATCAATACTCTCTTCCTTATGTGGTTTAAAAATGAATTTTATAATTTTAAATTCTAAAACTCCATATGATCTACTATGCTTCTAAGACTAGCCTTAATGAAAATTCTCTTATATAATAATTCTTCTTCTTTATAGAAATTATAAAATGAAAAATCTATATTCTGTCTACTATTCCATCATTCTAAAAATTATACCGAATTAATTATGCTTCTTCAATTCAATTCATATTTGTGTGGTGATTTTTATAAATATTGTGCATTATTTGGTTTTAACCAAAAACCAAAAACCAAAGTTTTGAGTAATTTGGTTGATTTTGAACTATAATTTAGATTTTGATTTTAATTAATCTTTTGGTTTTTGGTTTTTCTTTATTAAATAAAATTTTTGATGAACTAAATAAACTAAAGTAATTATATATTAAAAATATAAAATTATTATTTTTTGTTTGATTTTCATTTTATTTGGTGGATTTTTCAATATTTTAATCTAAAATTAATCAATTTAAAAAATTTATCATATCCATTCAAATCAATGAGAGAGAGTTTTCTCTCGATGGTTCTATATCTAAAAAAATGTAAAGTTTTAGCAAATCTTTTATATTTAAATGAACAATAAAACTCAAAATTTTTATAAAAATAAAAAAAATCCTATCAAAAGCTTCATTATGTATATTTTCTGATCTTCCCTAAATTACATTATATGAAAATTGCATAAAAAATTAGATACGATGTTCATGATGTTCATAATGTCGATTTAATGATATCCATATTCTGATGATAAAATAATGAAACAATTTCTATATATTTTTCGTCAGTTAAAGATTGTTTGAGGATCTTTGAAATTTCTCTCTCTCTTTATTCATAGGAATGAGTATTTATGAAGATTGTCTCAGAAATACATAAAAAATAAATTTATGGACATGATGATTCCCGATCATATGATGTATTTTGTATATTTGAATGCTCAAATGAAATCGAATTATATATTGTTAGATTAAATTTTTATAAACATCCATTTTAGAGTTATTTAATTTAATTGATTCTCATTTCTAAGGATATTTTAAGTTTTCTATATTATTCTTTTAACTTATTAAGATTCGTGTTTCGACTAGTATAATTTTTAGTATCATATCAAGACTAAAATATCAATGATTATTATTAATATTGTATGCTTTAGGGAGATGTATAAACATACCACACATTTCTTTTACATTTACGTTTCTAAATTTTAAATTTTAATATATATAAAATAACACTAAGATCACACATATCACAACAAAAATGTCATTTTGAGAAACTTTTTAAAGTAAAATGCATATTTATTTATAGAAAAGTATTATATATATGTAAATATAAAATTTGATGTGATTGATATATAAATATAAATGAATTATGTGGATGTAAATCCTCCTTTCATTTATGTTATTATTATTATTTTTATGTTATTTTTAAGATATATTTATTTGATATAATTTTTCATATTTTTTTATAAAAATAAATTATATTATTAAAAAAAAACTCAAAATAACTTTTGAGTATCTTGAGTGTTTTTTAAAATAATAAATAAAAATAAAATAACACATTTTAAAATACTAAATATATTTTATTAAGATGAACAGGAATGCTTGTTTTGGATATTAGTGATTGGAAAATGTTATATATTGCTCATTGATATACATTGAATGATGGTTGACGAGAAATTAAAGTTATGTCATGTTTTAATTAATAATAAACATTAAGAGCCATGGAATATCAAATAATTTTATACCAGTCAAATTAATCTAATTGAGGCTCTTAATTTTTCTATAGACAGGTAAATCTCAAAACACATTTAATCAATCTTATCTTAAAAAATTTTTAATTATACTTCTAAGTATGAAATTGACATAAATTAGAATTTTAATATCTAGATTTTCTTGAAATAATTGGGTTCATCAAGTTTAATGATTATAAATTTCTTGAAAATAAAATTTAAATTATTCCTAAATTAATTTCTAAAAACTATACTTCAAATATCTAAACGATTTTATATTAATAATCTATATTCGATTATATAAATTGGTAATAAAAAATGATAAAGTGCAATTTGATAAATGGAATTGGTAGTTGATTTTGCTTAAACTTTTGAATAAATAAAGATCGAGGTGATATAATGACAAATGAATATATTTTTCAACTTTATATTACTTAAAAATTATTAAAATTTGGAAATTAAAAATTATGTTGATATTAGTTTCATGCTTAGTTCAAACTAAACGAATGATATCCAAATATATATATATATATATATATATATATATATATATATATATATATATATATATATATATATATATATATATATATATATATATATATATATGATATTAATTAATTATAAAATCTCAATTTTAATGCTTCGATATCACCGATTTCACGTCACCGATCACAACATACCACATTCGAAGAAGAATATTAATCAGTATCTGAAAATGGATCCATGCCAAATGGTCACCATATATTTATCGGTCGGCATTTATAGGCGAATCCAAAATCAAGATCAATTATCATTAAGGCACGATATAAAATACTCCGTATCATAATTAGTGGTTAGTTTTCCACAATTTAATATAAAAAATCTATGAATAGATTCTCACTTAATCGATTGGAAAACTCGAGAAATTTAAATATATCACTTATTTTTTTTAGTCAAGATATTATAGATTAGGACTAGAAAAAGTTCTTGATTTTTAAGATCGAATTCTAAAGATCCGTTCTATTTTTGAAACTTCTTTTTAATTATTTTACATTTAATATTGTTTTTCATAAAATTCTCAATAATATCTTTACATATATTTGAGGCTGTTTTTAATTTGTATAACATTTCATATCCCTTTGTGTGTTATAATTTTTGACATGAAGATCTCATAATAAATTCTCAACAATATATTAAAATTATTAAAACAATTAATTAAAGTAATAATATCCATGGTCGATCGACCGTTCGCAATAAATAAAATTCACGTACGACTAAAACATTTGATTTGACATCACCGATCTATGATTTATTAGAAAATATTTATTTTAGACGAATATAAATTCAAATTAATATTGACCTCAAAATAAAATCAGCATTAAAATTTAGAACTCTCTTAGGAGTATTGGAGGATAATCCAATTTGGAAATTTTAAAATTAGATGGGAGAAATTATATAAAAAGAACTCTCGAATGACTAATCAAAATTTGGATGAATTTAAAAATTTTCAAATAGTTTTTCTTGAATATAATATATAAATATTTAATCAATTTTTAAATTATATTTATTTTAAAATAAACTGAAAATTTTTGTAACTCAATAATCTTATTCTTTTTTTTTTTCATCATAAGCTACCTAAACTCAATTTAGCTTAATCAAATAAATTAGGTTAGTATTATTTTAGCAATTGTTTATTGGAGATTAAAATGCTCAGCGTTATACAATATCTTCATATTTGACAAAAAGTAAAACAACATTATATAAAAGGATATGATAATTTTTACTTGAAAAAATAACATTCAAAATGATATGATTTTTTTTAAAAGTAAAAAAAAAAATTTTATCGAGCAAAAACAAAAATATTGCGTTTGAATTTTAATATTAGAGAATAAAATGTGTCATTGAAAGGTTGTTTGGGATCACTTTTTTTTTAATTTAATTTTATTTATATTTTAATTTATACTAAAATATGTTTGACAGTGATTATTATTTTTCTAAATTATTCAAAATATCTTACAATTAATTTGAGTATTTTAAAAATAATATAATTTATTTTAAGAAAAAAAATAATAAACATTTAAAAATCTATCTATTAATAATATTTTTAAATAATATAAAATAAAAATAAATATTATAAATAAAATTAATCCAAATCAGCTCTTAGATACTAGTTGAAACTTGAATACTAATCTAATATTGGAATACAGATTATTTAATACGTAAGTTGAAGATTTCTTAGTCTAGTAATTGAAGGTTTTGACTTAAACTAATATATATAAGATTATGTTTTATATGTGTATTGTGTGTGTGAATTTATCATTAAATTAGCTCAAATGTCTCAAAAAAAAATATTTATTGTCATTATCGGAATTAAAATTTTTAAGTAACAAAAAAAGCTAAAAAAGTATAATATAATGGCGAAAAGTATAAAAATAACATCAAAGAAAGCAAAACTTTTATTTTATATATAATTATATGAAACTGTTGGTCAAATCTAAAATTGATATATATATATATATATATATATATATATATATATATATATATATATATATATATATATATATATATATATATATATATATATATATATATATATATATATATATATCACTTCGTTGTGCAACTTTCAGAAGAAATGGCAAATAGAGTAAAAATAACCCCAAAAGAGGTCAGAATCCCAAAAAAAAAAAAAAATACTAAAAATTAACGAAGCACGGAAGTCTCATCTGATCACTAGAAGTTTTTTCACCTTAAAGAACTTACAAGAAGAAAATTCTTCTTAAAAAACATAACTAAAATAAATAAAAAAAGTGGTACTCTTTAAAAAAAAACATCTGAAAATAAATAATGATGAACTCTAACATATGAAACTCTCTATTAATTTGCAATTCCCTTCTTGCCCTTCACAATTTCATGTCAATTCTCTTCTAGCATGAAAATTAAAAAAAATAATTAATTAAATTAAATTAAAATGTAGAGCTAGAGCGTTAAAATGTGTTACTGTGTATTTATTATGTCACACTGTTTAACAAATATTTTATATAATAAGAATACATAAAAATACACAATAATACACCTTTCGAACGCATATAACACTCAACGTGCAGCTAACACTCATGAAATTTTCTCAAAAAGTAATCGCGCCAACATATTAGCATTGTGACGCATCTTTCATTATGTAAAACGGGATCTTTGCTCCTTTACCACGTTGGTGCATCGGCTGGTGAAAGACGGAGAGCCGGCGGCGGTGGCGGCAGCAGCCGCCTCGCCATGTGCTGGACGATCTCTTCAGGTAAGTGGCGCTTCCGTCACCGGAGGTGGAGGTGGAGGTGGAGGAGGCGGTGGAGGACTCGCCTGCTCGCGCTGTTCCTGCTGCTTTTGTTCTTGGAAAGCTTCCACTTTTCGTCCATGTATAGGTCCATGTAAAGGAGGAGGAGAAGAGAAATGGGGATTTGAATTTATATATGCGATGGGCGAAGGAAGAAGGTGGAGGTGGGCAGCGTAATTTATGAGTAAAGAGAGGCTTTCAATGGAAAAAGAAAATTATGAGTGGCGTTCAGTGGCTATCACCTGGCTTCTTCTGTGTCCTGTCTCCAATGCCCCCACCATTCTTAGGTTATTTTCTTATTATTTTAACCACTTTTGGTTTCACCATATGTAATCTGTTCATAAAATTGTAATTTTTTATTAACATAAATTTGTTATTGACTGAATCACATATTATATATATATATATATATATATATATATATATATATATATATATATATATATATATATATATATATATATATATATATATATATATATATATATAATTTTCTTTACTTCACTTTTCTATGCATTGCATATTGCATGGAATATATATTACAGTTATTTTCATACATTAAATGTCGGCAAAGCGATTATTTTTCATTCTGCGGAAAGAATAATATTGATTCCATATATTCATTAATAAAATAAATAAATGACAAATGATAATATCATAATGTAATTTTAATAATATCTTTAGTATTGCAGGAGTTGATAGGCTGCTCATATTCTAAAAATAATAATTATAATTAATTAATTTCATTATTGAAAAAAAAGCCACATCATTTTTTTATCAGACAAAACCTTTAAAAAAATGATTAGTGCTCCCATGTTCTGTTAACAGACTATCTTATCAGCACTTAAGCCAATAATCTTTTGTCCTCCATATTCAAATTGAGACGAAATTAATTAAATATTTTGATTCTTTTTTCTGGTATTATTATTTGCTATATTTTGACCGGTCAAAGTGGGGAAATAGGAACAAGTACAATTATAAATATTAAATTAAAATTAATGCGATTCCAAGAAACAGTTGGGTTTTGTCTGTTAATGCGATGTGTGGATCTCATGCATCCTAACAATGTTTAATAATTACTTAAGGTAATCGAGACAATTAGTTGCTAATTAAAAACTCTTTGCTTTAAACGTTTTTTGTACAACCAGATCTTGACTTGATTCCCCAATCGATTTACTCTAGTCGTACATAGGAATTGACTGTAGGAGATTAACATTCTTCAATTAGAATCAATAAATGACGATTAGCGATAACATTAAACAATAATTATGTTTTTTGAGAAATCAAATTGATAAAAATAAAAAATTATCATATATATATATATATACACACACCACATTTTTTTTAAAAAATATTAAAATAATTTTAGACATGTAATTATTCAAATATATATTTTTTTCACATTCTTTCAAGAATGTGGCTACTTTATAAAAATAGTATTTTAACTTGTAATTTTAAAAATAGATTTTAATTATAGCCCAAAAATATTATACTACAAAATTCGAAGAGCTAATTAACTAAGAAAATATATGCTTACCTTAATAGATATATAGATGGATTGGCCTTCTTACAAGCAACTGTGTTATGTAATATATAATTTGCTTATGTATTTTTATCTTTTTTCTATTTGTTTCTCCTGATCTCTTTCTATCTCTATTTTCCCTTTTTTTTACTTTGTGAAAAAGATGTACAATTAATCTAACTATATATGACTCTAATTATTTATTACAAAGTGACAATATTCTTGTTGCGTGCTAGAAAATCATTCTAGAGTAAAGTTTTTTCTTAGTTTAGAAATCCAGCAATTTAAAAGACAATAAAACTCCAATTTTTACGTGGAAAACCTCGAAAGAGGAAAAATCAACTAGAAAAACTTCCACTATGTATCCGTTTAGTAAAGATCTTCCAGATAATTACGATTACATGAGAAGAACAATAATAGTCACTTTGTTATAGCGCTTGTAGTAGCAGAATGATGATGAAGCTGCGAAAATAGAAATGCGAAACAATTATGCGGCAATCAAAGCGATGAAAAAACAATCATTTGGTAAGTCCGCCATGATGGACAAACGGTGATTGGCGGCAAGAAGGATCTTGGGTGATGGCGGCCCTGATAGTCAAGTGGCTGTTGTGGAGGATCTTTTGAGCTCTCTCTCTCTCTCTCCTCCCCTCATATGAGAAATGAGGCTATTTATAGATTGGAGGGACATTCTATAAATACATGCAAAATCCAACCACTTCTCCAATCGAACGGCTCATGATGATTTGATCATATGATGTATTTTGTGTATTTGAATGCTCAAATGAAGTCAATTATAAGATCTTTGGCTTGTTGACGTCGAGGCAATTTGACTATAAACACTCCATATTGGAGAGCTTTTAAGAATTTAATTGATGTCCCAAAGTTTTTGATATTTTAAGTCTTGATCTCACCGGTTTCAATTTATCGACCTTTTGGCATCAAGATTTGTGCTTCTACTTGAGGAATTTTCGGTCATATCGGTTGCCTATTTTTTATGATATTATCTCAATCGTCAAAAATATATATATAAGTACTTCAAAATAGTAAATTTTTCAATAAAATCAGGTTAATTAATATATTTTGAGAGAAAAATTTTTATGTAAGCACAAGATCTGTCTCAAACGATACATAATGGAAGCTTTTTTATTGGTAGGCGTGGTTTCCTCTTTTGAGATTTTTTGTAAAAATTGAGTTTTCTTGTTTACTCTTTAAATACATGTGTGTGTGGATTTATAATTAAGAAAAAATTTTTTCTACAGATTTTCTACGCAACAAGAATATTGTCACTTTGTAATAAATAATTAGAGTCATATATTTTCTGCCGGTGATTATTCGTTTCTGAGTAATTGTTCCCCATTCTACAGCTTTCACCATCATTCATCGCTACTACGCTATTCTTACATTACATTTTGTTGTTCCTTTCATATGCAATCCTGTAATCCGTTATCGGGATCTTGTATAAACAAATAATTGGAAGCTTCTTTCTCGTTGTTTCCCTCTTTTGATTTTCACGTAAAATTTTTTATTGTTACTCTTTAAATACATATGTATGCTGGATTTCACAACGAAGTAAAGGTGAATACTTTTACTCTACTGCAATTGGTTTTCAGCACAATTCTCATATCATTTCATTAGCCATAATCCATTCACAATTGCTCTTTCTTTCTTAAGCTAAGAAAGCACTTCTCTCTCACTCTCTCTCTCTAGATCTTCATTCTTCATCATCCTAATCTTGATTCAAATTGAATTTTGAGTATTACGTAAGTATAACTTCTATTTATTTATAATAATATTATCACATATCTTATTCATTTCCTGAACTAACTTATGGAGAACATTTCAAGTTTAAAATATAATTATTTATTCTTTATTATATAATAAAATAGAAAGTCAATACAATTATATATAAAAAAAATCTTTAAAATAATAAGAGTTCTAAAACATCAAAATACATATATATATATATATATATATATATATATATATATATATATATGTGTGTATATAGATCTACCAATATGATAATGAATATATTTGTGTTATTTATGTAATTTTGGTATCTTGATGAAATTAATTTTTTTTTAAATTTGGTCTACCTAAATAGATAAGATGTTTGTCATGTGGCAAAGAAGAAGGCATATGCATGGCTCCTATGTGGCTATGGAGCAAACATATAAAGTACTTCACATGCCATCATGTGAGACTTATTTGATCTTTTCAACTTTGAAGTGGTATCATTGAATAGGAAAAGTAGCTCCCCTAAGCACTATAATAATTGATGATGTGATGTATTTTATAATTAATAAAAATAATAATTTATGTCTATTTAATTGATGTGAACCATGATAAATTATAAAATGTCTTAATGAGAAAGTGTTTTGTGAAGTATAATATTATATTTTGAAGAATAATATTTAATAAGTCTAAGTGGATTAGAATATGGGCCTTCATACAACTTTTAAGTCCCAATGGGCCATTTCACAAATGAGTAATAGCACTCTCATATCTTTGGTCCATAATTTGTTTTGAAAATTTCAAATTTATTTTTACATATTTTATTAATTTATCTACCGTCTCCCTATGATTTGTCTACCGCTCATTAACCCAATTAATTTTAAGTTGTTTTAACTATAATAGCCTTGACAATGAAAAATATCTATAATTAATGTAAAGCATCTTCTTCTAGTGGTAGAGAGCTCAAGTTTTCAATTAAGAGATCCTAAATTTAAATTCTTACACAATATTAATATTGTATAAATTTATAATTAAATTCATTTAAATATCTCAAAAAAATCTATAATTAAATAAAAAATTAATTAATTAATTAGTATAATATGAAAAAAAGGCAATCCCTTTATTGATTATCAATTAATAGCTAGTCAGCAAAAGAAATTTGAGTGATTAAAATAATTTATTATATTAACTATTATTTAAGATATAACTATATTAAATAACGAATACGTCATTTTCCTTATATAACTAGTTAGGGAAATGGAAATTATGTTTATTTATAAAACACAAATTAAAGTAATTAATTAATTTTTTTGCTTAAGATTATTTTATTATATTAATCATTACTTAATGAAGAACTTGTCGAATAAAAAACAAAGCAGTATAATTCATAATACGAACCATCATTAGTCCTTGGTCATCATAATCAATTTATAATTTCCTAATGAAGCATCGTGCTTTGATATCTTAATTACAAGAATTTAATTAAAAATTTATAGTAATCATAAAAATAGTTTAAAGCAAACTAAGATTTAAGTAATTTAGATTGTGTTTAATTTTAGTAAATCAATTAAATATGGAGTAAATGTACATAAAATTGATAGGTAACGAAATGCTTAGGGTTCATTTGGAGGTTGAGAATTTAAGCAAGAAGAAAATTATAAAAAAAAAGTAAAAAAGTTTAATCAATGGCTATAAATTATAATCAAACAACAAAATATTATAATTTTATTTCATTTCTTTCTTTTTTTCTTAATTATTTTAAAAAAAAATTCCAAACTGAGTCTTAAGGAAAATGATTTTACGCGATTTGTTAAATTTTAGTGGGAGGAAAGTTCAATGTTTTCTTTTTTTATTTTAAATAGTTATCACTATCAAGATTTGAGAATGCCAAAGTCTTTAGGTTTATTCTTTTTTTTTAAAAAAAAAATTAATGAACACCAATAAGTTAATTTATAGCGTTGTTGTCATTTTCGTAAAAGAAAAGTTAAGCCTAGATATTCTTATTAAATTTAGTCAAGATTGCTTTTGTAGTCATCAAATTTATTTGAAATTCAAAACAAATTTTTTGTCTATATATAATGTTCTAATCAAATTTTATTATATATTTCTATTTCTTTTCTCTTATATATATATATATATATATATATATATATATATATATATATATATATATATGCACACTCATATAAATATGTTAATCAATTTAATGAAAGCTATTTCAATTTTATATTTCTTTTAAGAAGTCGCTCCCCTTAAACCAAATTGATGATCGAATACTCCACCTTCTCCAACCCAAATACTCATAACTCGACAAAACCCCACATTTATTTCCACTAACACCAACTCACACATCAAATTTACACACTCAAACTATTCTTCATGACAATTTTAATTTCATGTCATCCTCTCATGATATAATCTCTTCAATCTCATTAATAAATCTAATTATCCCTAGCTGTCCATCACAAACATCCACTTACAAAAAGAATGTTCACAATCCAATAATTATATGGGATTATTTTAAAATAAGAATATTTAATCTTAATTAGCATTTAGGCATGAAAATTTTTTTTTTTAAAATAGTATAGTCATCCGTTTGATGGATTAACGTCGTGTTTTCGTCCATCAACTGGAATAATTTAAAATTTTTTTCCATCATTTTCAGAGAGAGAGAGAGAGAGAGAGAGAGAGAGCGGCGACAGAGCAAAGCCATTTTTTTATTTTTTCTTATTAATATAAATATTTAAAATATTTAAAATATATAATTTAAAAATATTTTTATAAAATATTTAATAACTAAATATTTATGTATTTAATTATTATTATTTTTACATATATATATAATTAAATATATAATTTAAACATATTTTTAATTATATATATAAATTTATAAATTTATTTAATAAATTTTTTATTAATTAATATAATTATTTAAAATATATAATTTTTATTAATTTTTGTTAATATATAATTAAAAATATTT